>CAUYRT010082298.1:0-10854 GCA_963574885.1 Lepilemur ruficaudatus | reverse complement strand
TCTGTTGCCCGGACTGTAGATGCCGTGGCATCAGCCTAGCTCACAGCAACCTCAAACTCCTGGGCTCAAGCGATCCTTCTGCCTCAGCCTCCCGAGTAGCTGGGACTACAGGCATGCACCACCATGCCCGGCTAATTTTTTTTTTTAACATATATTTTTTTTTTAGTTGGCCAATTAATTTCTTTCTATTAGTAGAGACGGGGTCTCGCTCTTGCTCAGGCTGGTCTCAAACTCCTGACCTTGAGCGATCCGCCCGCCTCAGCCTCCCAGAGTGCTAGGATTATAGGCGTGAGCCACCGCGCCTGGCCTGAAAAATGTTTTTAAAAAAGGAAAAAATAATACAACTTTAATAGGTCCTTGTCTACTTTCTTTTCTACTTCTTTTATCGGCTTGATTTAATAGTCATTTATTACTCTTTGGTGTTTCTGGTTAATAGGAAAAGAAGATAAAATTGAAGAATTATTTTTATTACCTATTAGCAACTCTGATAAAATTTTGGTAAGGAAAGCTAATAAAATTAAAAATTTCAATAATTACTTGTGTGTGGTAGGCTAAATAATGGCCCCCAAAGATATACTTATCCCTGGAACCTGTGAATGTTATCATCCATGGCAAAAGGGACTTTGTAGCTGTGACTAAGTTAAGGATCTTGAGATAAGGAGATTATCCTGAATTATCCAGGTAGGGCCTAAATATAATCATAAGTGTTCTTTTAAAAGGGAGGCAGAGGTAGATTTTACTATAATCAGAGGAGAAAGTGATGTGATGATGGAAGCTGAAGTTAGAGTGATGCACTTTGAAAATGGAGGAAGAGGCCAAAAGCAAAAGAATGTAAGTGGCTGTTGGAAAGTGAAAAAGCCAAGGAAATGATCTCTCTCTTCAGAGCCTCCAGGAGAAACCAGCCCTGCTGACACCTTGACTTTAGCCGAGTGAAAGTGGTTTGAGACTTCTGACCTCCAAAACAGTATTAGGCCAGTAAATGTGTGGTGATTTGTTACAGCAGAATAGGAAACGAATACAGTATGTTAAAGAAAAACAAATTGGTCAAATTCTGATTTCCTGCTTCTTAGACAATAGAAATCTGATAAGAAAAACATGGAAAGATGTGCCAAAGTCCTCATTAGACAATAGTTTTAATCAAGAAGCCTATTGACCTCAACGAAAAAACAAGCAATTCTCTTACATTTTGGAGTAAGCATACAAGCAATCTCTATATAATGAAAGATCCTGAAAGAAGGCACAAAGGAACATGTAAACAAGAGAAATGTCAAAGTCTATGAGTAGATAAACAAAGAGCAAAAGTGAACCACATATAGTAACACAAAAGTGAATTTTAGGAATTGCTGCTCAAAAATAATTGGCTAATTCATTCATTTCCTCTATAAAGACTCTAGGCTATCCATTCAAGATATTCCTTTCACTGGCATAAACCTAGAAGAACTTAAAGAAAACATAAGGAGAACTAATAGTTTTATTGCTCTCCCAGACAAACCAGAAACCCAGATCAGCTCTAACGGTTACTAGAATCTAAGGATTTCTCATTTCTCTAAGGTCCTTTAGATGAGAAACAAATCATATCTCTTCAGGCTGTTTTGGGCCAGAATAGGTTTTTTGGCTGGGGGCATATCCAGAACAAATGTACCCCCTAAGCTAAATGCCAACTTGCCTTAATTGATATATATGTGGTAAAGGCAGAGAGATGTGATTATTCATCTTTTTTTCTTTTTTCAGACAGAGTCTCACTCTGTTGCCCAGGCTAGAGTGCCGTGGCGTCAGCCTAGCTCACAGCAACCTCAAACTCCTGGGCTCAAGCAATCCTTCTGCCTCAGCCTCCTGAATAGCTGGGACTACAAGCATGCGCCACCACGCCTAGCTAATTTTTTCTATATATTTTTAGTTGGCCAATTAATTTCTTTCTATTTTTAGTAGAGACGGGGTCTCGCTCTTGCTCAGGCTGGTTTCAAACTCCTGAACTTGAGCGATCCGCCCGCCTCGTCCTCCCAGAGTGCTAGGAATAGAGGCGTGAGCCACCGCGCCCGGCTGTGATTATTCATCTTACACTAAAATCTCCCATGTCAGACTTCTGAATGATCCTCAATCGCTTGAGTTTCTGAATGCTATGAAGACCTTGCTTGTTATTTGACAAATTCTGGAGCAAAATGAGGAAAACATATTCCTAAATAATTTTAAGTAACTTCCCTACAGTGTTTTCGTAATATACCAATGTTCTCACATATCATATTATACAAATATCTTACATAAGAACTGGGCAGGAATGGGGCACCAAACAAAAAGGAGACTTTCAATCATTCATCAGATGAGGCCTATTTTCTACAGGAGCTATGTGTACTGGTTTCAATGCAGCATTTCCCTTCATGTACCTGTGTGTCAAAGACGTTATTCAGCAAAATTCCATACTGGTGAGAGAGGCAATCGGAAAGCCAACGACAATCATGAATAACCTAAGGAATCAGAAGGAGACAGAGTAATTAGAACCTGGCTGATAATCTTACTAGGGAGGAATTAGCTTATGCACTTACCTTCAAAATTCTCTTGTCTTCTAATATCATCTGAAGTCCATTGTTGAAAGCACGACTTCCCAGAAGGAAAATATCAAATAAGTAAACTCGGCTATTTGTGGCCACCTACAATAGACCATCCAGACATACATACTATAGGATAAGGAAGAACTGGGGGAAGGGATCTGGGAATCCAGAATAAAAGACAGGCAATAAAATATTTAACATCTTCACATTTAAGTAAATAATAAGCACTCAATGATTCTTAGGGGAAACAGGTTTAAAATAATCTTAAGGAAAAAAAAATCACAATCACTGTGATTTTCAAAAGGAAAGAAAAGGATGAGCTGATGACTTAGACTTTCACTTTTTACAGTCCGAACTTTACTGTTTTACTTTACTGTTTTTTTTTTTTTTTTTTTTTTTTTTTTTTTTTTTTGAGACAGAGTCTCACTCAGCTGCCCGGGCTAGAGTGAGTGCCGTGGCATCAGCCTAGCTCACAGCAACCTCAAACTCCTGGGCTCAAGCAATCCTACTGCCTCAGCCTCCCGAGTAGCTGGGACTACAGGCATGTGCCACCATGCCCAGCTAATTTTTTTCTATATATTTTTTTAGTTGGCCAATTAATTTCTTTGTATTTATAGTAGAGATGGGGTCTCGCTCTTGCTCAGGCTGGTTTGGAACTCCTGACCTTGAGTGATCCGCCCGCCTCGGCCTCCCAGAGTGCTAGGATTACAGGCGTGAGCCACCGCGCCTGGCCTACTTTACTGTTTTACCAGTCTCACCTATGGCGTTCTAATTGTGATACTGTGAGATATATATTTGGTCTTCCTCCCAGTTTCCTGTCATACAGCTCCTAAAACCCTTGGAATCATGGAAAGGATAAAAGTGTCTTTTGTATGCTAATCAGATGGCTGGTGATTGGGGCCCCTAGATAGCTTCAAGATGAAGGCTGGTCACAGGAAAAACCCATAGCAAGATTAGAGGGTTGAGACTCATCCCTACCCCCCAAATTCCAGGTTAAGGGAAAAGGCTGAAGGTCAAGTTGATCCCTAATGGCTAATGATGTAATCAATCATGCTTACATAAGGAAGCATCCATGAAACCTCCAAAGGACTGAGTTCAGAGGGCTTCTGGATAGCTGAGCATGTGGAGGTTCTTGGAGGGTGGTATGCCCCTTCTCCCATACCTCACCCTATGCATCTCTTTCATCTGGCAGTTCATCCATATCCTTTGTAATATTCTTTATAATAAGAAGTGGGTAAATGTAAGTAAAGTGTTTCCCTGAGTTCAGTGAACTACTCTAGCAAATTAAATCAATGAGAGGAGGGGGTCATGGGAACCCCAATTTATAGCTGGCTGGTTAAGAAACATTGGCAAGTGGCTGGATGCAGTGGCTCATGTCTGTAATCCTAGCACTCTGGGAGGTCAAGGTGGGAGGATTGCTTGAGCTGAGGAGTTTGAGACCAGCCTGAGCAAGAGCAAGACCCCACCTCTACTAAAAACAGAAAAATTAGCCAGGCGCAGTGGGACGCGCCTGTAATCCCGGCTACCTGGGAGGCTGAGGCAGCATGATGCCATGGCACTCTACCCCAGGTGACAGAGTGAGACTCTGTCTCAAAAAAAAAAAAAAAAAGAAAAAAAGAAACATTGGTATCTGAAGAGAAGGGCAGTCTTATGGGACTGAGCACTCAACCTGTGGGGTCTGACACTATCTCTAGGTAAACAGTGTCAGAATTGAATTGAATTAGAGGACACTAAGCTGGTGTCTAGTGGAGAACACACAGAATAATTGCATGTTTGGTGTGTGGGGAAATAACCTACACACATCTAGGGTCAGAATTTTTCTGTGTTGAATAAAGAGTAGAGACTAGGAAAAAAAAATTTTTTCCCCCTGTATCTCTAACTCAATTTTTAGTAGAGACGGGGTCTCGCTTTTGCTCAGGCTGGTTTCGAACTCCTGACCTTTGAGTAATCCGCCTGGCCTCGGCCTCCCAAAATGCTAGGATTATAGGCATGAGCCACCACGCCCGGCCTGTATCTCTAATACTCCAGGGATCACTGGTTTAAAGTAAGTGAACAGGCCAGGCGCGGTGGCTCACACCTGTAATCCTAGTACTCTGGGAGACTGAGGCAGGCAGATTGCTTGAGCTCAGGAGTTAGAGAACAAGCCTGAGCAAGAGTGAGACCCCATCTCTACTAAAAATAGAAAGAAATTAGCCAAACAACCTAAAATAGAAAAAATTAGCTGGGCATGATGGCGCATGCCTGTAGTGCTAGCTACTCGGGAGGCTGAGGTAGGACTGCTTGAGCCCAAGAGTTTGAGGTTGCTGTGAGCTAGGCTGATGCCATGGCACTGTAGCCTGGGCAACAGAGTGAGACTCTGTCTCAAAAAAAAAAAAAGCCCTTGGTAAAGTAAATGAACAGCATCTCATTGTTATTAACAAGAAATGTTACTTCTCTGAGTTCCATAATATGCATGATTGTGTTAGGTGTTACATAAAATTACACATAAGGGGAGATCTCTGCCTTCTAGAGGTTTAAAATAGGCAACAAATATACTGGCACAAACGTTTGGATGTCAAATATTCAACATTATTTTATAGATCAATTTTATATAAGAATTCTAGATTGTTTCTAATCACAGAAACGACAGAAGCAGCATAGCTAGATAACCTACTAAGATAGAGAATGAAGGCAAAAAAGATCCAAATGGGCCTAAAAAGCCAGCCATGTGAAGTCTGATGCCATTTTTGTTACTTTAGGAGCTGAACTGTTGTTATAGCTACAATTGCCAGACTTACTGGCACCCATTCTCAGAACTTTCATATTTTTTTGCTATAATTTGACAACTAAGAGTGAATCCCTGCTTTTTTCCTCTGATTCTTTAATTATAAAAATTGAATAGACACATTATAAATGTTTGGAAAATAATTCTCTACTGGACTGTAAACTCTATGGTACAAGAGATTATGTAGAGTTCACCACGAACACCACTATTTAACAACCAGAACAGAGCTGAACAAATAGATGGCTGTTATACATTTCTTCAGTGCCATACATATAGAAAAACTGTACATGGCTTTAACAACATGCAAATTTATGTCCTGCTTTTTCACTCATAAACTTTCAAATATTTTTCCCTATTGCTCTTATGATCAATTTTTGACAGCTGTATAAGATTTATCAAATGTACTGTAACATCTATCATTAAATATTTAAAATCATGTCCAGATAAGTAGGTTCTTACATGTTTTTTTCTTCATATTTTAAATTTTTTATGATAGATTCCTAAAAGTGGCCCTGAGAAGTGGGCCAAAGGATATAAAAAACTGCATGACTCTTAACAAATATTTGCTACCTACATCTTAAGACATGTTATTATATCTGAAAGTATGTGACCAGAGATGAAGAGAAAATATTTAAATAAAGTTAAGAAAAGCTGTGGCAAACATGGATAGAAAGGAAGCAGGTTAGGCAAAACAAAACAAAAAAACAAAATAAAGGTGCCAAATAATAAGAAAAATGAGGAGATGGAAACAGGGGGGATGGGCTAAAGGTCTGTGTAAGGGGAAGTAAGCCCCCCAGTTAACCTCCACCCATTCCCTTCCCACTGTGGACAGAACATACATTATCTGGATAAATCCAACCAGAGAGGCTCTGGGGTCAGGAACATAGGAGAAGGGTAAGGGTTCAGTAGAGGAGTAAAAAATGAAAGTCTGCACACTGAATTGTGAGCCTCTGGTCTAGACATCTTCCCTTGTAACTTCCAGGCTTAAGAACATCAGCCTACATTGGAACAGGAGGGTAGAGGGCTCCGGGAAAGATGGCTTCAAGACAAAAATGCAACGTAATTTAGCAGGATAGATTTAAGCATGTGAAAAACTTGTATGGAATTCTTGAAGATATGGGAAAGCTTAGTCATAGGTGCAAAGAAACAAAGCTAATAAAATGAGGCAATTACTAATTCTGTGAAAAACAGAAAGTTGTTCAAGAACAGAAACAATTCTTCTTGGCTTACATGGTCAAAATAACATATAGCCTGAATTCTATCTTAACCAAAAATTGTGACATAAGTAAATTGGGAAGACCTAAGAAGGCATGCATTCTATAAATGAGCAAATCTTAATTTACCATAATAGAAGTTAATAGATAATTTGTAAAACTGATGAAATCAAGAGAAAGCAATAAGCATGTTATTAAAAATAGGAATATAGCAGAAACAACATTTTGACATGTTAAAATTGCCTCTGTAAATGAAATAATGTTTGTCAAAGTGCTTTGTAAACTGTAAAGTATCACTTTGTTTTAACAATCCTGTTGTTACATTCTAAAAGGCTGGGCATGGTGGCTCAAGCCTATAATCCCAGGACTTTTGGAAGGGTGAGACAGGAGGATCACTTGAGGCCAGGAATTTGAGACCAGCCTGAGCAACACACTGAGATCCTGTCTCTAAAAAAAAAAAAAAAAATAGCTGGGTGTGTTGGCACATGCCTGTAGTCCCAGGAACTCGGGAGGCTGAGGCAGGAGGATCGATTGAGCCCAGGAGTTTGAGGTTGTAGTGAGGTATGACTATGCTATTGGACTCCAGCGTGGGTAACAGAGCCTGATTCTGTCTCTCTTTTTTTTTTTTTTTTTTTTGAGACAGAGTCTAACTCTGTTCCTGGGTAGAGTGCAGTGGCATTATTGTAGGTCACTGCAACTTCAAACTCCTGGCCTCAAGTGATCCTCCTGCCTCAGCCTCCTGAGTTGCTGGGACTACAGGCGCTCCCTACCACGCCAAGCTAATTTTTCTATTTTTGGTAGAGATGGGGTCTCACTCTTGCTCAGGCTGGTCTCAAACTCCCGAGCTCAAGTGAGAGTGCTAGGATTACAGGCACGAGCTACTTCACACAGCCAATCCTGCCTTTAAAAAAAAAATAGTAGAATTTTGCTTTTCTCATAAAATATTTACCATTATTTGTGGGGGTTTAAACACACAAGCCCAAGGACCTGGTTGGGGAAAATGCACACATTAATTTGCTTCCAGTCACAAAAAGGACAGCTATAACCAACTGGATGTCCCCTACGGTACCTAGAAAACCAAAGGGGACAAATTAGGAAATAACCTAGAACTGCCCGGACCTGCATTACCAGAAAGTCTATGCTTTTGTTTTAGTAGACAGAAGTTATGGTTTGTTTTAAGTAATTTGTGGCTGGGTGTGGTGGCTCACAGCTGTAATCCTAGCATTTTGGGAGGCTGAGGAGTTGGAGACCAGCCTGGGCCACATAGTGAGACCCTGTCTCTACAAAAAATAGAAAAATTAGCTGGGTGTGGTGGCACATGCCTACAGTCCCAGCTACTAGGGAGGCTGAGGCAGGAGGATCACTTCAGCCCAGGAGTTTGAGGCTGCAGTGAGCTTTGATGACACCACTGCACTCTAGCCTGGGCAACTGAGTGAGACCCTGTCTCAAAAAAAAAAAAAAAGCTATTTGTGATTGTACTGCTAACTCAAATCTAGCCATCTAAAAACTAAGGTTTATCAAGTAAGTACACAGAACAAGAGAGAGGCAATTTAATCCTTGAGCAAAACTAGACTCAGACACCTCCATTCCTTTCCCTTGGAGAAGGTAAACATTCCGGAAGGAGGGGTTCAAGAGGACAGCATGCCAACTCTAATAGAAAATATTCTCTCAGTGAGTGGCAGTAGGTCCTGAGTCAAAGCATAGAAGACACTGACTGAGAATTCAGTGTGTTCTCTTTATCATCCTTAAATACCGATATGGCTGGGTTGGATTCTAAAGTGGCTACCCATCCTCTAGCTATTTGAGGCTCACCACAAACTTCTTTTGATATAATGGGAACCCTCACCTGACATCTCCCAGGTCCAGAAAAACAAAAATGATGTGATAGAAACTTGCTGTGGAAAGCTACCAACCTAGGAGAGAAAAAACTCTTCATATATCTAAGGTGATAGAACAGAGGTGGGAAAGTAGACCTCAACCAGAGCCTTCGAGACAGCAATGATGGTGAAAAAGTGAATCTTTTCTTTCTTTTGAAAAGAATAAATTGAGTACCAGAAGGAAGAACATTCCGAACAAGTTACTGAACAATGACACTGAGTTGACAGAAAGAAGAAAATTAAGAATAACTCTACCAGTGAATCTATAATTTCTTTTTAAAAATTTGGTAGAATATACTGATAGCATCAAACTGAGGATACCATTTGTTTATCAGGAAAAATTTGTTTATTTTTTTTACTTTTTTTTTTTGAGACAGAGTCTCACTCTGTTTCCCAGGGTAGAGAGCCATGGCATCAGCCTAGCTCACAGCAACCTCAAACTCTTGGGCTCAAGCAATCCTACTGCCTCAGCCTCCTGAGTAACTGGGACTACAGGCATGTGCCACCATGCCTGGCTAATTTTTTCTATATATTTTTAGTTGGCCAATTATTTTCTTTCTATTTTTAGTAGAGATGGGGTCTCACTCTTACTCAGGTTGGTTTTGAACTCCTGACCTTGAGCGATCCGCCCGCCTTGTCCTCCCAGAGTGCTAGGATTATAGCCAAAAGCCACCGCACCCGGCCAAATTTATTTTTTTTATACAAATAGTTTTTTGTTACATGGATGAATTGTATGATGAGAAAGTCAGGGCTTTTAGTGTGCCTGTCACCGAAATAGTATACATTGTACAGGATAGGTAATTTTTGATCCCTCACCCTCTTGCCACCCTCATCCCTCTATAATTATTTAAAAATAAAAAGTTTTCAAAAGTCTGGGCCGGCAAGGTGGCTCATGCCTATAATCTCAGTACTTTGAGAGGCCAAGATGGGATGATTGCTTGAGGTCAACAGTTTGAGACCAGCCTGGGCAACAAAGTGAGATCCCATCTTAAAAAAAAATTAAAAATTAGTCAGGTGTGGTGGCACGCACCTGCAGTCCTGGCTACTTGGGAGACTAAGGCAGCAGGATCAGTTGGGCCCAGGAGAGCCACTGCACTCCAGCGTGGGTGACAGAGCAAGACCCTGTTTCAAAAAACAAAAAACAGAGGCCGGGCGTGGTGGCTCACGCCTGTAATCCTAGCACTCTGAGAGGCCGAGGCGGGCGGATTGCTCAAGGTCAGGAGTTCGAAACCAACCTGAGCAAGAGCAAGACCTTGTCTCTACTATAAATAGAAATGAATTGGCCAACTAAGAATATATAGAAAAGAAATTAGCCGGGCATGGTGGTGCATGCTTGTAGTCCCAGGTACTCGGGAGGCTGAGGCAGGAGGATCGCCTGAGCCCAGGAGTTTGAGGTTGCTGTGAGCTAGGCTGACGCCACGGCACTCACTCTAGCCCGGGCAGCAGAGTGAGACTCTGCCTCCAAAAAAAAAAAAAACAAAAAACAGAAACAAATTTTACCTGAAGCCAACACAGTTTCCCATGACGACACACATTAGCTCCTTCTGCTGCCACACTCAGGACACTCTGCTTCTTGATGTGGAACATCTGGTAAGAAAAGGAAGAAAAGGAAAATGCTCCAAGGAATAAATGTTGGCATTATAACACCATGAATAGTATACGTAAAATGGCCATCATTTAAAAAAGTGGATCATATTTTTTAAACTTACAAAATTTGACTAATCGAAAACAGAGTCTATTTCACATACACATATAAATCACCACTTGACGCTTCTGATTCTTTTTAGTTTTAGCAAATGTATTCGACAACTGGAAAATAAATCACTCATACCCCAAAAGCTAATAAGTGTTGAAAACTTAGGCACCTTTTGTTACCACTGATGCTTCCAAGAAAGAATTCTAATCTTTATGACGAGATTCCTGATGCAAATTTATGTGATGCCCCTAACACAGGGCAATTTATTGTATCTGAAAGGAACACATGCTGTGGCTAAGTCTCACTGTGTCTACTATTCAGAATGATAAAAATAAGAACTCAATAGGTCCCTTAAAGCCTTGGATTCATTAAGTTATTTAAAACTGAAATAGTGGTACCCCAGGAATATCCTCTTGTACTTTGATTATCTATAATCTCATCCTATTTCAAAATATTATACAATTTGACCAGGCTCGGTGGCTCATGCCTGTAATCCTAGCACTCTGGGAGGCCAAGGCGGGAGGATCACTCAAGGTCAGGAGTTTGAAACCAACCTGAGCAAGAGCCAGACCCTGTCTCTACTAAAAATACAAAGAAATTAACTGGACAACTAAAAATATATAGAAAAAATTAGCCAGGCATGGTGGTGCATGCCTGTAGTCCCAGCTACTTGGGAGGCTGAGGCAGAAGGATTGCTTGAGCCCAGGAGTTTGAGGTTGCTGTGAGCTAGACTGACGCCATGGCACTGTAGCCCGGG
>CAUYRT010082297.1:0-34329 GCA_963574885.1 Lepilemur ruficaudatus | reverse complement strand
GCTTGAGCCCAGGAGTTTGAGGTTGCTGTGAGCTAGGCTGACGCCATGGCACTCTAGCCTGGGCAACAAAGTGAGACTCTGTCTCAAAAAAAAAAAAAAAGAAAAAAAGAAATGCTGTTGTATGTGGTAAGCCATCCATATACAAATCACACTGTTTTCTAATAAAAAAAAAGTTTGTCACATAGTCCATCATATCAGAGTTCCAGGGTCAGCTGAGACAAAATCTACTCTTAACCTTCTTATACCCAGGTGGCAGCTCAACAAATAGTTATTAAACAAGTAAACCTTAAAGTTTGAAACTATAAAGAAAACTCTGACTCGTAGGGGACTTACAGTCTGTAAGGTAAGGAAGACAAAGATATAGTCAAAAAGTGAGACTAGGAAAACCAAGTTATAGTTCCAAATGGATGAGACTAAATTTGATCTGCTGTTAGGATAAAAGGCAAGAATTTATGTTAAAGAATCAGAAAACCCTCAGGTGAAAAGATCCCACAAAACTCCCAAATCATATTTAGTGGTAGTGGTAGAGAACAATCATAAACGTCTCAGGAACAAAACACATTCTGCGTTATGCTCAAACTAAGGCATTTTATTAGCTTGCTTTACAACTTAAATAATACCTTGGTTACCAAAGTAACAGCTTCCACTAATTCCATATTAAGCTTTCAAAAGTTTATTTGTTGGAGGAGAGACATTCTTATGCTCAACACAAAGTATCTTTATTATAACCTTCAGCAGATCTTTTCTTAGCGTTAACTAAAAACGTGCTCAAGTCAAGTATCAACTATCTTAAAAACCCAGTTTGGATACTTTTCCTTAAAACATGTGCACTATAGTTGAATCAAAAGAGAAAACTGCAAATATTTTCTAGTTTGATTGGAAGTAGCGTTCATTTCATGATGATTCAATATCTTCTAATACTATTTCTGATACTCTCCATAAATCCCAAGAAAGTAAATCCATTTACTAACATTTCAAAGGGAATGCCGGTTTTTAAATGAAAAAACAATATTAGTCTTTCTTTACCAGTTGGCAACTTGAAATTTTTGCAGGAGTGACTATTAACACTTTTTTTTTTGCAGCTAATTATAGCTTTAATTTTCTCTCTCATCTAAAAAAAATATCAATTTCACATTGTTCTTTTGACTGATAACTGGATTCTTTAAAACAGAGGTTAGCTATTTCATTGCATTTGGACATGGCGTAGAAATTCTGACCCATCATTCTTTTAGCTGTAAAGAAAAACAAAGATATTTGCTATAATTTAATCAATCACATTATAAGAACAGAAAAATGACAGTAAAATAATTACATCAAGAGGAAATGTTTTTTTCCTACAATTTTCTTCTTTTTCTAGTCATGCTATTTCTAAGACTTGCTATAATCTCTCCATTATTTTCCATAATAAACTCTATATTATTTTTATAATGCTCCTTTACTAAGAATGCCTTAACAGTTAAATGTGCTACTAATGACAATGATATGAGTTAACATTTACTGAATGCTTTATAAGTGCCAACTACTATGCCAAGTGCTTCACATGGATCATTTCATTTCACAACTCTAGAAGGTAGATTCTATTATCCCATTTTTATAGATTAACTAAGGAGAAATGTATTTGTGCTGCTATAAGTTGGTGGAGCAAGAACACCAAGAAGCAGTTTAATTCTGAGGCTGTTCTCTTCACCTCCATCCTACAATACCTTCTGCATATATTTTACATAAATGATATACATAAAATTTCTTGGTGACATAGAAACTTAAAATAAGGCTGGGCATGGTGGCTCATGCCTCTAATCCAGCTCTTTGGGAGGCCAAGGCACAAGGATTGCTAGAGGCCAGGAGGTCGAGACCAGTCTGGGCAACATAGCAAGACCTCATTTCTACAAAAAATTTAAAAAATTAGCCAGGAGTGGTGTGGCACAACTGTAGTCCCTGCTACTCAGGAGACTGATGCAGGAGGATCACTTGAGCCCAGGAGTTTGAGGCTGCAGTGAGCTATGATCACACTACTGCTCTCTAGCCCAGGTGACAGAGCAAGACTCTGTCTCCCAAAAAAAAAAAGTTTTTACACATGTAACCGAATTTTGATGTAACTTAAAGCTCCATGTTCAAAGTATATATCCGATTAAATGAACTAGTTTTACAAAGAAAAGAATAATAAAGTAATGAAGTGTCCTTTAAAATATAGTATCACAAGATTCATATCAATTATGATAATGTGGAAGAAAAATCACTGAAATTTTTTGATTCACTTCTGGCTGTTTTCTCCAAAATTCAACTGCACCTTGTATTATATAATAGATACTCACAAACATTATTGAGTTAATGGAACTTCTAGAATAAATCATTTCAAACGTACTCAGAGCCAGTTATTTAAAGAAAAAGTCAATGAAGTCTCCTCTATTAAACAAAATCACTACTTTCAATTCATTTGATTCCTAAAGACTGTACCATCATAATTTGGACTGCATACTTACAGACCTATTTCTCAACAGATTTCCTTTAATTCTGAGCAGTATCACTATTAGAGAATATAGTTTAGAAGTCTCACTATGAGAAGGTCTAAGACCAAAACTTTTCTTGCCATCATTCTTTTAATTTTTAACATAAATTTTAATTTCTTACTCTAATTCCATGACTATGTTTCCCTTAAGTCATAAAAACCTCAATACTCAACCTTAGAAGGTAAAAAAGAAAAGACATCACAATCATGGACAATTGGTCACTTTAAAATACCTCAGTGACAACACCAGCAGCTATTGTGGAACCACTGTAACGCAGCATGAACCTCCCCAGCTCTTTGAAGTCTTTGTATAGCTCAAGAGCGATTGGTCGCTGTGTCTGTAGCTCTACCAGTGCATTATGGCCTTTAGTCAACAACCTATTAAGAAAAAAAAAGGGAACAAGCGGGTACATGACAGAGGTAAATAAATGTAATAACAACAACCAAAAAAGTAAGTATTTCACATTCAATTGACAAATCAACCTAGTCTTTCAAAAACCAAAAAGAAAACGATTTTTTGAAAAATGAAAATATATGGCTTTGAATTTTCTGGGTTAGTTGAAAGAAATGAGAGGAGTAATCCCAGATTTAAGAAACATTAGGTAGTTCACATACACATTCTTACCCATCTTCCAAATACAATTCTACCCCTTGGAGGATCACTGTAGCCTAAAACACTCAGAGCCCCTCCTAATCACACTTTCTCTTTCATTCCCTCAAGAAATTGAGAAGTTCAACTCCTAATCAAGAAAATGATACTAAGGCTTAATCCTATATAGAGATATTTACATTTTAAAAGTGGAATACAATTATCCTATCTTTCTAGTAAAATTCTAATTTGTGGAATATGTGTTAGGAAATTATCTTTAAAGAGGACAATCTCCTAGTGCCAAGAGTACTCTAAATCAAACCCAACCAACCTTCCCTGCCTCCCTCCCTCCCTTCCCCTTTCTCTCTCTTTCTCAGGAATAATGTTTCTTTAGCAGGGGTTTAGGACAACAATCAAGTAAGAAGCTGTTCCATAATATGATATTTGTGGGATATAAATGGGGGTAGGGTATAGGCCAGACTGTACATGGTTTCATACAAATAATAAGCAAACAAAACTCCCTGTGTATGAGTCCCACTCAGACTTACTGAAAGAGATAGAACCCAAAAGGGGACATTTTGGAAATATTCTCTAATTTAATTTTGATGTACTCTAAAAGGATAGAGTACATCAAAATTTCCAAATATTGGCTTTGGATGATTTCAGCCCAAAGTTCAATGCCTTGGAAAAGAAAGCATCTGATATATTTATGACTTGTGCTTTATTTAGTTTCTAGAAAGCTCAATTCCAATCTGATAAAGCAATCAAGAGTCCACGATATGCCTGAACTGGAGTGAAGGAGAAAGGACAAATGGTGTTGTACAAAATAAGAGGCAAGAACAAAGCTACACATAAGGCGACAGGGAAAACTAATATGAGAACGTGAACACTAGCATCGTTGAGCTAGGGTTTTGTAGCAGGAGCAGAGAGGGGGAAACTCAGGATTAGATATGATGAGCCAATTTCAGATTGAAAAGTCTCCAAATCAATTGTTGGGGTCAAATCACCTGGTTTCTGCACCAAAAAATAGACTTTATGCAAACCAACTAACTGGGTTAGAATCCTGCCTCTGCCACCTGTGAGCTCACTGTGTCGCTTTGCTAGCTGTTTCACACAACTGCTGAGAATATCAATCATGTGAAAGCATTCACAATAGAGTCTAGAAAATAGTGGCTCTCAAGAAATGTTAGTCATATAGTTGTATCATGTTTCTTAGTACATTATGGCAAACTACTCATGCTGGAACCTAAAGACTCAGGTTAAAATAAGGAACCACCTATAAGAGAGGTAAGTAGCCCTTGCCTCCTAACTAACAGAGAAATAGCATGGGTTTAGAGCAGTGTGAGATTCTCTCTTCCGCTTGCAGCCAACCCATTAACCCACTAACCAGCCACCTTTGGCCTCTTCTGCAGGTGCAGAAGATAAGGAACACCCAAGGACTGAAAAAGGGGGGTTTTGGGTGGGATTCCCCATAGGGTTGAAGTTGAGGAAAACCCCAAAGCTGAAGCAGTCAAGCCAAACTCTAATTAGCCTTAAGCTGAATTAGGGTGAGAAATTTGTGTTTTATAATATTTATCTCTAATCTTTTGTATTTTGTCTTTATTTACAATACTTAGTATCTTAGGAAGTACTTCCTTTGAAAAATTCCAACCTTGTCCCAGCCAAAGGGGAGTTGTCCACACCTAGGATCTGGATATTAATGGTACCCAAGAGGGACCAATATGGTGGTGATCACCTCAGCACAAGGCTCCAGGAGAACTTGGAGCAGAAAGGAAAATACCTTCCAGGTGGCAAAAAACCAGGCACTACAGAGCATGGAATAGATCCCTTTCTTTTAGCATAGGGAATGATCTCATTAAGGAGGTGACAAGAAAGTTAAGAAAAAGCATGCAGCTGAAACTTGCAACCAGTGGCTACACATAACCCAAATTCACCTTTAAAAATGTAGGACTAGTTTTTGAAATGCCCTCACTTTTACATCACTTTAGGTATCTAGGGCTTGATATCTACATACATATATATATATATATATATATAAATTTATATTTACATTTATTTACAATTCACATCCCCCACCACCATACATAACAGAAATTACATCTAGTATTCATACCTAAATAGGAACTTAAATATTTGTTTTTATGGTTTTTTTTTTAAATCTAATCCTTAAAAAATATAATTTCTGGAACAAGTAAAAATGGGTTTCACTTACCACAACAGAAATACTATACAAATGAGTTAATCTGTAAGGAATTTGCTTAAATTGTTTGTGTTTATCATTTCTGCATTAGAACACTCACTTAGGCTTTTTCTTTGTGACTTCACCCGTGCTTTTGTTTAAGACGCTAATCAATCGTTTAATAACGGCGGGTTCACTGACAGTTTGGTAGTGTAACAGCACCTAAAACAAAAAATTGTTAACACTAAAAAACTGCTCACCATGGCATCTCCGGCCTTTCCTTTTGGCACTTACATTGAATCATCTCCAATTCGGCACCACTGCTTGGAGTCTTTCACGATCTCCAGTTGCTTCCTCTAGCTCCCATCACTCTAATCAGGTGTTTACTTAGCTTACCAAGGGTTAAAGGTCATGAGAGGCAGTTCTAATATCTCCCCTACCACTTGCTGTGTAAACTTTAGTTAACTGTATAACCCTCCCGTTAGCTTTTTCCTCTGTAAAGATGAAGTATTAAGAATATCTTAGGGTTGTTATAAAGATTAAGTAAGAGAATTTATCATTTAGAACAATTATTGTTACTATTGTTATTATTACATTCTTTTTATTATTATAAGGAGTAACAGGGAAAGAGCCTGGGATTGAATCCCAATTCTTTCACTTTAATCTGTCTGTACCTCAGTTTCCTCGGGTGTAAAATAGGTATACTTTTATAGGGTTGTGATGAGAATTCACTAGGATCAGACACAGTGCCTGGCATAGCAGATGTTCAACAAATACGAAGTGAATTCTTGAGGGAATGAGGGAAGGGGGATAATGTCACATTCTGCAGTAATTAATGTATTCATTGTTAGATAATGAGAATAAAATATTATAAACATAGAGGTAAAGAGAAAGGGAAAATAACATTGTTAAGCTCCACTGGGTGCCAAGCATTGTGTGATATGATTTATATGTACTATTTAAGTTAATTTATATAGGAGTTTAAATAGGCTTTAAAGTCACACAGACCTGGGTTCAAATCACTTTCTAGCTATGTGAACTTTGAGCAAGTTCTTTAATAATCCTCTACACCCAAAATCACCAGCCTCAGGTTCCTTATCACTGAAGTGAAGAAAATCAAATAATGTTACTTTAAAATGGTGCCTGGCACATGGTAAACATTCAGTTAATTGATGACCTTATATTTTAGCTTGTATATTAGCTATTATTGACCATGTTTTATATGTAAGAAAAATTAATATCAAAAAGCTTAAGTAATTTAATGTGGCCATGGTGCTGTGTGTCAGAGCTAAATTTTAGTCTAGAAATCCCAAGCTCTTCCCACTTTAGCTTACTAAGAGGCCTATAGAAATCACATAAATGGAATCATTCATTTTATAAAAGCAGCAGCTAAGGCTTCAATAGATCCTAATTCAAACCAGAATATAGTTAGACTGACTATTCTCATTCAAATAATAAGCATTAACCAAATTCCCAGGAAGTGGTATAGCTATCAAAGTTTAATCGGTTTGTAAGCAGCATATTCTGCTGTTTGACTGTAGAAACACTGGCACTTCTACTCTGGAATTTCCCAGCCAAAACAGTCTGCACATTCAGAAAGCACAAATGTAAAGGAGACTTGGAGGCACAATCCTAGACTTTGGTAACTTTCTAAACTGAGTCATTCAATTAAAAAAACAAACAAACAAAAAGACATAACTGAACCTCCATTAATCCGAAAAGGCAAAGTGGTTTTCTCTTTCAATGGCACTTGATAATTGTGAAGTGGAAAGATTCCCAAACCTACCACGATGCCTGGTAAAGTGGTGAGAAACACTTTTGTGTATTCAGTGGACTCGGGTCTTAAATAGTACCAATGTAATATAAATGTAAGTCTAAATATCTATGAAACATCTCTTTTATAACAAACAAGTAGGATTTGCTTCACTCAACTGGGGTGTGACTAAGAAACTGAACTGGTCTCCATGTCTTGCCAAATCTGAAAGAACAGAGGCACACAAACCCACGCTTGTGAGCTACATGTGGATTCCAGGGTAAAATCAGAGTGGATGAAGGATGAGTTGTGGTAGTATGGGGTTAGGTTTTATTTGTTTTTTTATCTTCCCAGCATCTTACAAATAGTAGCTCAAACAAAATACTTGTTGAACACATGAGTGAAAAATATCTGTATGCAAATAAGAGGGAAGTGATTGAATGCAAGCATAACATTTTAATTCATATAGTCAAAGCAATCTGAAGCATTGCTTCTTATGTAATAGGGAAAAAAGTACTGGATTTCAGGGTGAAAATAATGAATCAATGAGTCCAGGCTTAACTACTTATTATTTATATAGTCACAACCTCTCAGAGTCTTCAACTCCTCATCTGTAAATGGGAAGAATACTAACATAGGTCTACAATCTCTCGTCTGCAATTTCAAAATCCCATAAGACTGAAAACCTAAAGTTTTTTCTTGAGTCTGTTATAAAACCATTTATGCCACAAAACCAGACTTGAAGTCAGGCAATTTATAGTCCTTACTTATCTCACTTACCATTAAAAGGTTCTGGTACACAGTCACTAACATGTTTGATAACAGGGCGTTATCCCCTTCTCTGTTACGGGTTTTACAAAATCTGTACGCGTCATTTACCTTTCTAAAATCCTAACATTTCTGCATTCTGAAACACACTGGCCTAAAGGATTTCAGGTAAAGATTGGGATTCTGTATTTCATGTAGGGTTATGAGAATCAAATTATCTAGTGTTTTATAAACTATAATGGGCTACATGACCTGTTAGGCAGCAGAATAAGTTACTTTCCTTAAACCTCTAGGCAACCTATATTTTTAAAATACCAACAAATACAAGGTCAACTGATTTTCAACAAGGGTACCAAGACCATTCAATAGGGAAAAGACAGTACTTTCAACAAATGGTGCTAGGAAAACTGAATATCCACATGCAAAAGAATGAAGATGAAGCTTGACCTTGCACCATATATAAAAATTAACTCAAATGGATCAAAGACCTAAATATAAAAACTAAAACTATAAAACTCTTAGGAGAAAACATAGGGCAAAAGGATCCCATTGACACTGGATTTGGCAATGATTTCTTGGATACACCAAAAGGATAGGCAACAAAAGAAAATATAAACTGGACTTCATCAAAATTAAAAACTTCTGACAGCAAAGGACAATATCAAGAGAGTAAAAAGGCAATGCAGAGAATGGGAGAAAGTATTTACAGATCATATATCTGATAAGGGCTTAATACTAAGAATGTTATATAAAGAGCTCCTATTACTCAACAACCAAAAAACCAACCTAATTTAAAAACAGGCAAAGGACTTAAAAAGATATTTCTCCAAAGAAGATATACAAATGGTCAATAAGCACATGAAAAGATGCTCAACATCAATAATCATTAGAGAAATGCAAATCAAAACCACAAAATACCACTTTGCACCTACTAGTTTGTCTATTATTTAAAAAAGAAAAAAAAACCTCTTCCCCTCCCCAACCCCCACCAAACTTGTTATCTAACAAGTGTTGATGAGGAAGTAGAGAAAGTACAACCCTTGCACAGTGCTGGTGGGAATGTAAAATGGTACAGCCCTTGTAAAAAATGGTTTAGTAGTTCCTCAAAAAAGTTAAACAAAGAATTACCATATGATCCAACAATTCCATTTGTAGGCATATGCCCAAATGAATTGAAAGCAGGAATCCAAATAACTACTTGTACACCCATGTTCATAGCAACATTATTCATAATAGCCAAAATATAGAAACAACCCAAATGTCCATCAGCAGATGAATGGACAAACAAAAGGTGTACATACATATATAATGGAATGTTAATTTGGCCTTACAAAAGGGATGAAATTCTGATACATGCTACAACATGGGTGAACAATGAAAACATTCTGCTAAGTTAAATAAGCCAGACACAAAAGAGCAAATGTTGTATAATTCCAATTATATGAGGGACCTAAAATAGGGAACTTCACAGAGAAAGTAAGTAGAATAATGGTTCCCAGATGATAGGAGGAGGGAATAAGGGGAAGTTACTGTTTGATGAGTAGAGATTTTCAGTTTGGGATGATGAAAATTCTGAAGATGGATAGTAGTGATAGTTGCCTAACATGGTAGATGTACTTAATGCCACCGACTTGTACATTTAAAAACAGTTAAAATGGTAAGTTTCAGGTTATGTATCTCATCACAATAAACAAACATCAAATATGAATTCATTCAAAGTCTAATCCATTTTTCTATTATTTCCTCTTAAAATATATAGAGAATTTGCCATATAAACTAAAGGAAATTTAAATATATTTATGTAGCATTAAGGAATAGTGAAAGTTTAATTGCTTAGGAAGCCTTTTCTTTCTTCAAAAAATTTTTTTGAAGTTTTCTTCTCATAGGGAACGGGTTCATTGACAAAGTATGACCATTTTTTTCTGAAACAAATTTCATCCTGGTATTTGTGAATCAATACACACAGGTAGAAGCTCATAAAGCAACACTGAAAAACCCTTAATTCATGCTTATTTTAAGAAACTAGAGTAGACAGGAAGACAGTATTGCTATTCAAAGTAACTCTTGACCTCTTGACCTCTCTACCTCTCCATTGGCGAAGACTATTAATGCATGAGTGAAAACACGCAGTAACCTTAACCTCTCCACCTTCTCCCCATCGGACATACTGCTTTCTACGAATCAGTTCTATCCACTCATAAACAATTAATTTGTAGTTACTTTCCAAATTATAAGTTCTGAATATTTAAATATTTTCAACTATCACAATTTTTTTGAAAGACATTTTTTTACTGCTTTTTTTAGTGTATGTAAGAAATGGAATATAATTAGAAAAGTAAGGTACCTAAAAAGTATCTTACAAATACAATTTTTATATGATCAAATTTACATAGAAATAATTATAAAGAATTAGAAGCAAAGTACATGGTATCTCAAATATAAGGGTATAATTGTAAAATGAATTTAAATGAGCTAAATAAATTTATTCCCAACCTCTAAAGCACTATCTCTAACATTAAAAAGTTTAAAGGTCTATTACTATTACTGCCTTACTTTTACTGTATGGTCCCAAATATATATATAAAGATTACACATAAAACAAGGAATCCAGACTATTCACAAGTAATAAGTGACATTGCATTATAAAATCCCCCTCTCCCCACAAAACGTGTATGTTCAATGTGATGCTGATTCAATATGATGCTGGTCAACAATGACCTGTAAACCAACCTAACAGCATGCAGGGTCTCAATGTGTTGCTTCAGCACAATTAAAGTTTACCATATGTCAAGGATACCCAAAATACAGCTAATAGGTATCAATACGTATACACACTTAGTGGATAGTATGTGCTCATAAAAATATACTGAAAAGTAAAGAGTAGATATCTACATATTATACAAGTATAGGGCATTTTTTATTTTCTGTATTTTTTTTTCAAAATT
The DNA here is from genome assembly GCA_963574885.1 of Lepilemur ruficaudatus. NCBI lineage: Eukaryota > Metazoa > Chordata > Mammalia > Primates > Lepilemuridae > Lepilemur > Lepilemur ruficaudatus. The sequence goes on along the minus strand of CAUYRT010082297.1, from coordinate 23,589 downwards.
TTCCAAAGCAATCAATTACTTTTGTAATCAGAAAAACTGCAAATAAGCACATCAAACAAAACACAACAAAAAACCAGAAAGATCCAATCTAAAAAGATTAGCCAGGTAAACTTCAGAACACAGTGACAACATATCTATCATTCTCCCTGGATGAGTTTTATTATTTGTTTTAATGCCCTGCCCCTGAGTTTTAATACTATCAGTACTTTGTATCCTATTGATCATGAAGTATCTTCTCAATGCCACTTGGAAAAAGTTCTCAAGCTCAAGGATCAAAATAAAAAACAAAAGTAATGTTCAAATTCTAATTTTATGTTTTTCTGGATTAGAGTAGTAAGATGTTAATTAAAAAGAAATACAGCATCACCACTTATAAAGAAAGTTATTACTTTTTAGGACAAAGTCCCTTCAAATTTATAAAAACAAGAACAATAAAACATTTTGAAACTTACAGGAAATCCTTTAGTGATAGGAATTTCAATATTAAAGATGAGGATTCGGGCTCTGAAACGAGTGCAAGCTTTAATGGGTTCTTTGGGACCACAAAATACGCAGCCAACGCTATAACAAAGAAAAAAAAAAACAAGAGGAGGTATTTGGCGGACAAATACATTTACATCAAATAGGAATGCTCCTCTAAAACCATTACAAAGACAGTAAAACAATTAAGTAAATTAGGGACTTTTTAAAAAATATTCCCTTCTGAGTTAAGGCACAGCTTCAACCCATTATTAACCTTACATCATTTTCATACACACTACAGCATTCACTCAAAGAACATGCCAAGTTCATGTGCTGACATGTATTAATTCCACTGTTAAGTAGTTTTTGCTTAAACCTTCACAACTGTCTACTTTTGGTCAAATGAGATTCAAAATTGAACTAGCAGATTGGAAAACGTATGCGTTTTGAGGTCCTACATCCAAAACAACGGTTACTTAAACTCATTTTCTCACTCACTTGATTTTGATGATATCCATCCCAACCAAAGTAAGACTAACATGATCGCCCGCCGCCGCCCAATCGACAGGTTCATCATGCAGAGTGATTCCTAGAAATGAGTAAGAACCAAAGAATACAGTGAAACACCTCGATATCAAACCATAACAACCAAGAGAGTATAGCTGATTTGTGCTTCATCAGTCACTACTCATCATTTTCAATATGAATGGATTGAGAGTGAGAAATTTAACTGTGAGTGTTGAGGAAAACACACTTCCTCTAGACTTGACTCTTTTAGAACAGCACCCTAAACACAAAGTGACTTGTATTTGCCCATAAAAGGCCAGCTTTTGCTTAATCAAGACTTCTAAACTCACTTATACAACTATTATATTCATGAAACATGCCCCATTCAAATATTTCTGTTATTTTAGTGGATACAGGCTTAATAAAACAGTTCAAATATTCATAATAACATAAAAGATGAGACTGGGGAAAAATGCCTAATAGTATTCTGTTTTCTTGAGCTTTGCCTTTAATTAGACCACTGCTCAAACAAGTAATCCTTGTTCTCCAAGTAATCCATGAGACAACCGTGTTCAGTTAGAACTTCAAAATGGTCCTCTCAGCAGGCCCCTTAACTATCTCTGGCTCAAAAAGAACTTCTTCCCAGAGAGAGATCTGCATAATGATGACTGGTTGTCAAGAAAAATATTAAGGAAATAGTGATAAGAAAATTTAATATAAAATTGACCCCAGGTGTCGGAAACACATTCACCCAGACAGTCCTGAAGGTAGTCGGTAAGAGCAGCTCCCAAAGGAAATATTCAGCTACTATATTCAAAGGCTTTTAAAGGAGATCCCATATTTTCTGATTTTATGGGGTACATTTAAGGATTAAGTTCCTTTCCATAGGAATTAGGCCTTTTGAGGAAGAGTGTGTAGCTCAACCGCTGTGGCATAGTTCTTGATTGATATGTTGACATGTTTGTAAAAATGTATAATTCACCCACATCTTTCTGAAAATACTCATTTCCCATGCATCAGGGACAGTTTCTGACTTTCACAGAGTTCAAGCAGAGTTTTAAGGGCTCCGAGACAACCTACAGTTTTATGCAAAATTTCACGTACGTACACATCTGCATTAATCTGAGAAGAGAGGGTATAACTTTCAAGTATCAAAGAGTTTCTTGACTCCAAAAATATTAACAATTATGATATTAAAGAGTGTTTAAATGTCAACCAATTAAATTTTTAAATATAAATTTAAAAACAACCACATCTGATTTTTGCTATGAAATATGAAATTGAAAACAGGAGCTAGATACTTAATACAACAGAGATTGCCTTTGGCTTAAGAATTTGAAGAGCTTTCATACTACAAGTTCAGTTAACAATATAAAATTTTCCAAAGGTAATTATATTATCTGGTTCTTCCACTCAATCATGTTACACTGTCCCATGTATGATATTTATCTTCCTAAGAACTTTTCTCATTGGATAAACATTACAAAAGGAGACTCTTTTTAAACACTCCATGGGCATGATCAGTTAATAAAGTGGAAAAGTAATTTAGAATTTCTATCTGTTGAAGCAGATTCAGTCAGTCTTTCTTGTGGGACACTACTAGCTAGAGAGCCACAGTAGCACCTACGGTGTTCAGATAGAAGCGTACATTAGGCTGGGCACAATGGCTCACGCCTGTAATTCTAGCACTCTGGGAGGCCGAGGTGGGAGGATTGCTTGAGGTCAGGAGTTCAAGAAGGGTGCATTAAACAATCAAATAAACCAAGCAAAATAGGGTGAGAAATTGAGGACTGAGAATCTCTCAGTTAAGTTAGAAGTATGGCTCTCAATGAACAGGGTGTTTCCTCCCTGGTGCTTCTGATAAGACTTCTCTTTTAAGAACCACTGATTAAAGATAATGCTTGGAGTTTCTCTGTGTAGAAGGGATACAGAAGAGAAAGGCAGAGAATGTGAGACTTTCCGAGGTGACTGAGTAACGATTTTAGTGGTCACAAGGGAGCCAATCTCAAGGTCTGTGATCATTTTAGGATCATGGTTTTAATTCATGCCTCTTGATGATTAAAAAAAAAATTCTTATTCTCAAAAAGCTCATTAACATACAAAAAAATTAGTATTTCAAAAGTATTACAGCTCTTGATCACTTTAGCACATTAACTGCCATGTGAGTTATATGTAACTCAGGCTAGTTTTGAGCCCCAAGCCCCATGAAGCATATGTAACTCACATCTCTTCACCTTGGAAGCTGTGAGAACTATTTTTCAAATTGCATATAACTCACACAGAAAACAATAAAAAATAACAAATTTTTTCATTAAATTAGAAAGGATTCTTTTGTTTTCAAAGCTTTTATTCTATTTTCATATAAAACACTGTGGCCTCAGGGAAAAAAATTTTTTTCCTAGTGTGGCAATCAGTGTGTTAAAAAACAAAAGCAGAGAGCTATACTTGCAAATAACTACCATATCTATGGAAAATAACACTAATTTTGTTTTTTTTTTTTTTTTGTTTTTTTTGAGACAGGGTCTTGATTTGTTGCCAAGACTGGAGTGCAATGGTGAGATCATAGCTCACTGCAGCCTCAAATACCTGGGCTTTATGGATCCTCCTGCCTCAGCCTCCCAAGTAGCAGGGACTACAGGTGTGTGCCACCATGCCCAGCTAATTTTTTATTATTCTTTTGGAGAGACAGGGTCTCACTATGTCACCCAGGCTGGTCTTAAACCCCTGGCCTCAAGCAGTCCTCCATCTTGGCCTCCCAAAGTGTTAGTATTACAGGTGTGAGCCACCATGCCCAACCCCTAGTTTTAAAGTGTATGTTACTTTTTATCTAAACGGAAATTTCGTGACCCCTAGGCAGCAGAAAGAAAAAGGTCAAATGGAAATAACTTTGGTTTTCATTTCCTTATTCACCTGTAAATGTAGGTTAAACCATGTTACCTAAATAGATACTATTTCTTATAATCTTCAAGAAGTCTGTCTGCTTATAAAGTGAGCAAATTAATTCAAACAAAATATATATCCAAATTTATAAACTAGTCAAGTATGACGCTACATATAAACTATAAATTAAGAATAACAAAGGGAAAAATACTAAAACTTCAAAAAATTTTCGACCAGTTGCAATAGCTCATGCCTATAATCCTGGTACTTTGGGGACCAAGGTAGGAGAAATCACTTGAGGCCAGGAGTTTGAGACCAGCCTAAGCAATATAGCCAGACTTTATAAAAAATAGAAAAATTAGCTGGGCATGGCGGCGTGTGCCTGTAGTCCCAGTTACTCAGGAAACAGAGGCAGGAGGATCACGTGAGCCAGGAGTCTGAGGTTGCAGTGAGCTGTGATGATGCCACTGCACTCTTGCTGAGGCAAAAGAGTGAGACTCTGTCTCAAAAAAGGAAAAAGAAAAAACAACAAAAAAATTTTGTTTGACATTTCTAATAGGTTATATTTCAGCTTAAAATTGTTATAAATATTACTTTTAGTATAATAAAACACCTCTTCAATTTTACGTTGAAGTTGGAGGCTTAGTTGGAAGTCAAATGAACGCAAATATATTATAAACTTATAATCAGAATTTGGAAAAGAACAGCATGTATACATACAAATGAATGATTAGAAGACAGAAATAATTACCAGCCATCGTAAGAAAACACATTTGATCTTTGTGCAGAAACAGTGACTGTGGCAATTTAAACTAGCTCAATTTCTCTTTTCAACATTGGGTTTTTCTGCATTTGCATCTTTCTTTTTTACTTACGTCTTCCTATAAAATACATACATAATTTTGGTATAAACATGATCAACGCTGTTAACTTATTCTGAAATACACATTTCAAAACAACAGACTATAGTAGGATGCTTTGCCACTGACTAGTGTCAGGCTGGGATTAGATTTAATTTCTGCTACAGAATATGATTATAAATGTATCTGCAAGGTATCTGGTTAAATCCTAACCAGGCTTCTTGAATCAGTATCAAAAAAAGAATGCTACCAGAGCTTGAATGTTATTTGTACATATATATACACACACATAGTCACAACAGAAAAAAATCGTTTAATGTTTTCACATTTTAATCTTCAACAGTTGGTATCATTTTGACAGTCAGTTACAATTTCAGTAAGAGGTTACTTACTTTGGAGTTATAACTGAACTACTTGAAAAAAATCTGCTGTCTCAACTTAAGGCTCATTTAGCAAAAGAATCTTGCAGGTAAATACCTTTTGCAGTACAGGTTTCATTAGGAGGCATTGCTAGTAGTCGGTCACCAGTTTGTATATAACCAGCTTCAATTTTACCAGTTACACAAAATCCAGATCCTTGATCTACAAAATAAGCCAAAAATCTTAAGATTCATATAGCAAAGTTATCTGATGATTAACACTGTTAACTATGTTCAGTTCCCAAGTAGTTATATAAAACCAGTAGTTCAATAGACATTAAGTAATGATCATTTTAGAATTAACATATCTACTAAATATGACATACCAAATTCTACTCTTTTTAGTTGCAAATAAAAATATTCATATTACAAAAAGGAGAGAGTCATTTTTTTTTCAATTATTTATTGAAAAATAATGAGTGTTTGAGTACCAGCCACTATACTAAACTCTGGGGATAAAGAAATAAAAATAGAATTCCCTACCCATAAGGATTTTACACTAACAAAGAGACAACTGCTTCTTAAAATACACAGTGGAAACAGAGAAAGGTGCACCAAAGAATTCATGATGGGAAGAACAGACATTTTATCTGTGCATTTTGAAGGAGAAGGAATAGAAGCTTACCAGGTAGCTTACATGTATGGGTAGGGGGCAGAAGGAAGGCACTGCTGACCCAGGAAATGGCATGTGCAAAGGCATAACCAAATGTGGGATGTGCCAAGAGCCATGTGTTGTTTATGGGGGTGGGGAGTACCACATGTAATAATGAAGAAAAGGCAAGACAGGAAACAACAGAGGTAGGCAAGACAGAAATAATATAGGGATCTCATAAATCATGCTTAGGGTTTCAATTTCATCCCGCAGTTAAGTAATGGGAAGCCAACAAAGAACTGTGACCAGAGAAGTGATGTGATACTGTTTCTGTGTTAGAGACTGCTGGAAATGCACACACTGCCTACAGAAAAGGAATAAATTCAAAAATTTGAGAATAAGGAATGACAAGTTTGGAGTGACAAGGCAAATGAAGGATAACAACCAAAAGGGAGAATCTGAGATGATGATGCATTAACTTGAGATAGGAAACCAAGGAACAAGATTCTTTTTGGCCTTGGTGAATCTGAAGTGTCTACAAGACACACAGGTGGAGAAGCTGCATTCCAGGGCGGGACCAATCATGCTAAATGCCATGAGAATGGTACCCCAGAAGCACACTCTTGGGGGGAGATGTCCAGCAGCAGTCAGACTCATGTCTGGAGAGTGAACAAACAGGTTTGGGTTGCAGATACACATGTGGGAATCATCAAGATGCAGAAGGTAGAGAAACTCATGGATGTCACTTCAAAGGGAGCAGTAGAGTAAGAGGAGGACTGAGCCAACAGAACACCATTTAAGAGACAGAAAACGAGCCCACAGAGAAGAGATAGAGAGGTCAGAGAAACAGACAGGTTTACAAGAGAAAGCAGGTTACAGAAACCAAGGGAGAAGTTTCAAGGTGGATGCAGCTTCCAGCATGTCAGAAGTAACGCCAAATTCAAGTAAGATAGAAGATAGAACTGAAAGTGCATACTGACTTTGGCAACCAAAAGGTCATTTGCTGACCCTGGTAGGAACACACTGAGAAGAGCAGTGTAGGCAGAAGCCAGGAAGAAGCCTGAAAAGAGAACAGGAAAGAAAAAAGCACAGTCAGCAACACTGTTAATTAAAAGAAAGTAACCACTCCTTGTATTCTTAATAGATAATGGATATTTTCTCTACTATTACCATATTTTCTCTACTACTGGTACGCTGGAAGCTAATACCAAATTTCAATTTCATTGCATGATTATTTTCAGAGCACCTTCATTCACTCATTTCTTATTCATTTATTAAACATGTCTTATGTGCCAGGCACTGGGCTGGGTCCTGCAGATAAAGGTTTAGAAGAGGCAATACTTGCCCTCAAGGAGTTCACAATCTAAGTGAAACAAACAGCACAGACACCATGATAATATTGTGTGAAAATGCAATGATAGACGGTACACAGACTACGGAGGGACAACTTGGCGCGTGTGTGTGGATAAGCATGCCAGTTACCAATTTGTTGCTGTTCAGTTCCAAATGCACTCTTCACTGCCTGCTCTGTGATGGAGATTTGGGAGACAAGTGACATCCTTACAGTATTTATTAGTCTAATATATATATATATAATATCTGTGTATGTATTGAGCTCTTTTATTCTATTTCCATTTTATAGTTTCTATGTAGGGTCTTATACCCATTAAGTAGATATATTCTTAGGTATTTAATACAGTATCTTCTCCAGCAAGGTCTGACCCTCTTCTAAGTTTGTCCTTCCTCAGCCCTAAGGTACCATATAGAGTATCTGGATATCTTCTAGTTACTTTTTATCAGTTAATAATTCTTTATATTAAATTTCCCATTTTACTTATGTGTGGTATCCAACTCCACATTGGACCCACACTGCTACAGATGGGTAGGAAATGGACATGAAAAGCAAAAGAAGAGCAAAACAGATAAACATGGGAAAACATGTGTCAATAAATATCCTATGTAGTTAAGAAATCGTGAACAATCCAGTTTGGTTGGAAGATTTGGAAATTAAGGAGATCTAGTGGGAGAAAAAAAACTATGAGGTTAGAAAGATAAGGGTTAAGGTTTCCTTATGCCTGAAAGATGAGAAATGATGAGTAAATGAAGGGTTTTTCTGGTAGGTGAACTAAGTAACCAGAACTGTGCATTTTGAGATCAATGTGGAAAAACAAAGATTGATTTGACAGTGATCCTTAGATTGGTGTGGGGAAGGGAGAAATCTGCAGACAATATACTGTAATGTGTCAGTCATGGAAAGGAAGTTAGGAGAGAAGGGGTCATACTGAAAAAGCTCTGCCAAGGTAGCACTTACCTTTGAAAACATCAGAGACACATAATCTAAAAGGCTTGTCAATAGATCGTTGGGGAGGCTTGAAGGAATCTGGGGAAAAAATGGCAAAAGGCAAGGTTTAAATTAAAATGTAATTTTTGACTCACTTTAATAAATCCATTATAGCCCCACCTCTCCTAGAAAATAATTACTTTTCATAAATATCAATAGCAAACTGTTATTCATATACATGTTGAGCATTCCAAATCTGAAAAGCTCCAAAATCTGAAATTTTTAGAGCGCTGACATGACACTCCAAGGGAATGCTCATTGGAGCATTTTGGATTTTGGAGTTCTGAATGTGGGATGCTCAACCTGTAAGTATAATGAAAATACTACAAAATACAAAGAATTCAAAATCCTAAACACGTCTGGTCCCAGGCATTTCAGATAAGGGGTACTCAACCTCTAATACTTTACAGTTGATAAAACGTATTCATACATGTTTTCTCACTTAATTGCAACAACAATCTATGAGATAGGTAGGGTAGGCGCTAGTCTTATTGAGGAAAATTGAGTATTAAAAAGTTTAAATATTTATAAACAGCGTTATTGGGTTTTTAAAAAAAAACAAAAAAAGAAAAAAAAAGTTTAAATATTGCACATGTTGTAACTGGTAACACAGCTCCTCTGACTACAAATCCTATGCTTTTTCACACACACGACTGCCTCCCATTGAAAAATGCTAAATAACAATATCAAGTTTACAATGTATTAAAATCAGAATGGCAGTATACTTACCAATTTGTTCTAATAAACATACTCCTTTATACCATTTTGTGAGTTCACTTGACTGAGATCTTGTGATTAGATTGTCACCACTGAGACCACTTGTAGGGATAAAAGCTACATCACTCTCCTGTTAAAAAGATTGAATATACGAAACTTAACACAATGTTGTTTTAAAAAGTGAAAAGGTTCTCCATCACCATAACTGCACCAAGTCTGCAAAAATAACAACAACAGACTTTAATCATAGAACTACAGCCCCAAAGTTATCTGATCCAATAGTTATCAACTTTTTTGATTTTGTGGGAAACTTGCAAATTTACTACAAAACACTCAAGCATTTTTACCTAAGTCACAAAGGCATATTGCAGTATTCTGCTGGATAAATTCTTCTCTACCAGCTTCCACATTCTTCTGTGACCTCCCTAAACCTATTCCATCTAATTTAATAATTTTTTATATAAAAACCAGGCCAAATATTAAACCTATGCAATATTCTAAGGTGAAATAATCCAAAGATTATATACGAGATACCAGGGGAAAATAAAGGCAAAAAGAATTCAACAAATTTAATAAGATAAAAATATCAAAGTATTAGTTTTTGTCTTTCATATCAGTAAGATGACTTAAGGAAAGTAGTAATAAGTAAATTAAAATGATCTTACCTTAAAACCTGCTTGCTTCAGAAAGTGTCCAAGTTTTCCAGTAATCTCTTGAAATCTTTCCTGTTGCCAATTAACCTAAGATCCAATTTATTTTTAAAATTATGCTTCAGAACATGATACATAAAATTTAAATTTCTGCAATAAAATATAACTAATCAAGATGATATAAAATACAAATATAAAATCTACTAAATGCGAAATCTATTAAAATTGAAACTCAGAATATCAGATATTGCTACAAATATGACCTAAAAGTAGCTTTTCCTAAAACAAAAAGCCAGGAACATTTCTGATATGTTTAGAATTTTTCATATATGCTAAAAGTGATTTCAAATTTTGGGGAAAAGGGGGTATAATTTACTGAACTGTGCTTGGACCAATTGTTGGAATAAATAAAATTATTGACATTCCCCCGCTCAAGCCAAAGAAACTAAAAAGATATATGTAATGTGAACTCTAGATAACAACATGTATGCCACAGTATTTAGGGGTAAGTGTACTAATGTCTACAACTTACATGGAAACACATGCCAAAGAAATGGAATAATCAATGGATACAGGAGTAGAAAGACAAAAATGTGATCAAGTAAGAGGAAGAATCTTAAGTAATGGGTATAACAACAGGTATTCACTGTAAAATTCTTTCAGCTTTTCTTTATATTTGAAATTTTTCATGCTAATATGTTGGAAAAAAAGTAAAAAGTATATGTAATAATGATATCATAAAAGAACTAATAGAAATTGTAGGTGAATATTTATCTGACCACAAGGTAAGAAAATATCTAATCAGAAAGACATAAGTCAAAAGGACCTATTTATAAATTTGTGTATATCTCCTAAACAAACATATCCTAAACAAAATTAAAAGTAAAATAATAAATTGGGGAAAATATCTAAAAGAAAATATGGGTAATATCTTTAATAAATAAAGCGTGCTTACAAATTGAGAAGAAAGAATTACAGTTTCAAAATGAGCAAATTATATAAATAATCCGCAGAGGGGAGAAAAACCCAAATGGTTAATATACAAAATATATTTAAATATTAACATTCATAGAAGAGTGAATGCTTTTAAAAAAGAAATAACACGTTTTGTATATCAAATGGAAAAACAATTTTTTAATAACAGCAGTGTTGATAAGAGTTTAGGAAAGTGAATACACCATATGTACCAACAGTAAATAACTATAACTTTTCTCAAGGGCATTTTAATCATGTTCAGCAAGTTTTAAAAAGTATATACTCTTAAGCCCAGAAATTTCCACAGAATAAACATTTCTAAATACACACAAACACATACACATACATGAAATGCTCAAAAGCAGGGGATTATTTGAATACATTATATCTTTAATATAGACTAGAATAATGCCATAAAAACAACCTCTTTATCCAAGAATTATTAATTACTTGGAAATGTGCATGAGACTATTGCCTTTTTTAAAAAGAGATAATAAAATAGATTACAACCTAATGTTAGAAGAGAAAAAATTCTTTTCTATAAAAATAAACTGGATGGGTGCATAAAATGAAATGTAAGTTTTTTGGGGGGAAGGAGAGTTGGAAATATAGGTTATTTCTGGTTTTCATATTTTCATTCTACTATAATAAAAATGTATTTTTTATAATTAAAAATGATTTTTAAGTTTCAAAAACATTTTGAAAATAAGAAAACATTTTCTTGCTTAAAAATTATTAATCTCTCATTTACTTAGCATCAGGATAGTGAATTTATTTTTAAAAACATTGCAACTTGACTGATAAAATGTATGCTAGTAGCACCTGATATAAACTACATGGGCAGAACAATATCTTAATTAGCATCTTAAACAAATTCTCACAAAGTCCTTCAATACCTGATCCATTTTATTGACTGCAACTGCAAGCTGTGTCACTCCCAGAGAACGGACCAAGAGGCCATGCTCTCGTGTTTGTCCTCCAGTCTCAAATCCAGCTTCAAATTCTCCCCTGCTGGCATCTACAACTAAAACAGCTACATCTGCCTAAGGAAGAAAAAAATTATCAAAATTAGAAATAATGTCACAGCACTTTAATTCAAAGGACAGATTCAATTAATTGTGTTGGTCAGATTATTAAAGGCAGCCTTGACCCCAACCACCAAAGCAAATCAAACACAAGAATCCCATGGATGGATTAAAATTTTAAAATAAAAAATCTGTACTAGCAAAGCACCAAAAACAATGACATAAAGAACAACAAAAATGTCCATATTTGATTATATAGCAATTAAAATATCTAGGCAAAGGTGGAAAAACATAAAATTAAAACAAACGTAAATGAACACTTGTGACATATAAAAGTTACAATCTTAACATATAGTCTTTACCAAAAAGGAAAAAAAAAGAAACAGACATAGCTCTGTTTTAAAGAAATATAAATGGCAACCAAACACGAAACAATTCAAATTAACTAAAAATCAGAATTTTAAAACAGGAAATTAAAAATACATTGACATATTCCCTCCACCATGTTCTTACAAATCACACCATTAAAGATTTAAAAGACAAAATTATTTACTATAGACAAGGATGCAGTGAGATGGGCATTCTAGAGAATACATTGCTTATGGGACCCTAAGCCTACAATCTTTCTGGAGGGCATTTTCACTGTAAGTATCAAGAGCGTAAGAATTATACATATTTTACTTCCCATCAATTCCACCTTGAGGAATTTATACTAGAGAAATAATTATGGATCTACAAAGATATTTATCAGGGTATTGTTTATACTGGTGAAAAATCGAGAATAAATTATCACAAAAAAATTCATCCTCTATAGCTACTGAAAAAGAACCCTGTATAACAGAGTTTTCTAACCTGTGTTGACCATTTTGTGAATCAGATAGAAAGATGTTTCTGCTTTCATACTCAAATCATACACACACACAAAAAGAAAAAAGCTAACCTTTGCTTAGTTCATTCTCCTTGTCAGCCTTATTGAAACTAGCTTTACAGGTTCCCACTATTCTTTTGTGTTGATGCTTCTTTACATGATTCCACTTGCATCTTGTGGAGGCAAACTTTAAGAATTTGTAATAAACAGTTTATGCAATTGTAGATATTCCTCCATTTTCATTGTTATCAATTATTCCTTTCAATGTACCATCAGAACATTTCTTAAAGAACACTCTATGTTTTCCCCTTGACAGGTTTAGCCTTGCATGCATTGTGATCCAGAATACAATGCCTAAATGTAGCCTTCCCCTCTTTAGCTATCTCAGACTGATACATGATAGCCCCTTTCTCTCAAGGGTCCTCTTACGTTCCATCCGAGTCATTAAATGCTCTGGCCTTTTGGTCAGATCAGTATCCACAACAGCTTTTCTCTTTGTTGCTTCCCCAATGACACTTTATGTTTGTGCTGTCCAGTTTTTAAAGAATTTAATATATTTAATATATTTTATATATTTAATATCACATAATCCTCCCCATAATGGGAAATACAATGATCATGAAGAATGTTAAGAAGTATCAGATACTTTTCTTTTAACAGATTACAATTTAAATTGAAAGTATCACTTTGCTTTTAACAGAATATTATTAATATCATTTAAATCAGAAATATCATCCATATGCTTTATCTGGTCAGGCAATTTACATTACTATTTCTTTTACTGTTACTCAAATACTCCTTCTGCTTTACTTCTATTCAAGTGCAGTATTCATTTCCAATCTTTCATGATTTACAGTGCTGAACACTAATTTATTCAATGAGATCCAGTGCCTTTGATCAAGGATTCTTAGTTTGAAGTATAAAATAGAGCAATCAGTTTGCAAATTGGCTCTTTCACTCATACTTGCAGTCACTAACAGGTCTCACACCTCAGGCAAGTCATCTAACCTCTCTAGGTTATCATTTACTTACTTCACAGAAACACTCGGAGGTAAACACAGTTTATATAAAGCACCCACGCCTGAGCTTACAAATCCTAGGCTCAATAATCATAAAGTTCTCATCAGGTTTTCTTAATAACTGTAAAATTATATTTACCTTCATGGTTTAAAATTTGAAATTCACTGAATTGGTATTAAGATACCTAAGGCCATAAGTATTCTACCTTTCCTTTCCTATTACCATCTCTAAAAAAAAACTGGGCAATTTCTCTATTAATATTCTTTCTCTGCAATAGTTCTTGTCTTTGGGAGCTCAAATGGATATACATTTTCAAAGAAGCCTTTGATGATCAAGCAGTATTAAAGTGATTTCTCTTCATAATGTATATTGTATATATTCTTCTTGGAGTGCATTTGCTAGCCTTTTCATCTTTAAATATTTTATCTTCCTACACTGTGATTTCCTCAAGGAGAGGCAGTATGCCCTGTGTGCTTCTTTGTATCCCCAAAGGCCTATCATAGTATTTTGTACACTGGGTAAGCTACTTAACATCTTTCAGTCTATTTCTTTATTTGCTATATAATGGAATTCAATTAGATAATCTCTAAAACCCTTTCCTATCCTAATTCCATAAGGAGTTTGGAATAAATGATCTTTATGATAGCAATAGACTCTAAAGTTCTAAAATTCAAAAGCATTTTACTGTAACTGCTTATGCTGGTGTTTGCTTCTCCCATTAAACTATCAAAATAAGGTTTGTAGTCATTGAATCCCCACACTGCCTAATGGTGTTTGGCACATAGCTGGCATTCAATAAGTATTCCTTCAATGAAAACCCCATGCGCGCACACGTGCACACACGTGTGTATAAATAAGGAGAAATTAAAGCTATATTATATTTATTGGTAAATGTAACGAGAAGTACAATTGTTGCTCAGTATCCATGGAGGATAGGTCCCAGGAGAAGTCCCTTGCCCAAATCCAACCTCGTTGCAGATACTAAAATCCACAGATGTTCAATTGTCTTATTTAACATATAAAATGGTGTAGTATTTGCATATAACCTACACATATCCTCCTGTATACTTTAAATCATCTCTCGATAACTTATAACACCTAACATAATGTCCGTATATCACTTCATCAGCATGGATTCAATGTAGCATTCAGCATGAAGCAAACTCAAGTTTTGCTTTTTGGAATTTTGTGGAATTTTTTTTTTCCTGAATATTTTTGATGTGCAGTTGGTTGAATCCATGAATGTGGAACTGATGTATACAAAGGGCCAACTGTATATTAATTTAAAATGGAGACAATATATACTTCATAGAGTTGTTAAAAAGATTATATTAAACTAAATGCATATAATACACCTAGTATAGTGTCTAGTACAGATTAGGTACACAATAAACAGTGATAATTATATTTCAATCTTTTATCACATTCAGTCCATGAATCTTAAATATTCTAAAATTACAGATCAACTTTCTAAAATGGAATTAAATAATTTCTCATTTATCCTTAAATATATTCTAATTTATTCCTACCACATCCTTTTTAGGTTGACAGATGCTCATATTCAAATTCCCTTTTAATAAATGGTGAATTGCTTGAAGTCACACTTTTGCCACATGACAGAGCCAAAGTTTTAAACTCCTCATGCTTTCCAATAAATCATCCATTGTGAAAGAAATCAGTGCCCCATATACACAGTGCTATTTTCACTGTTTTAATTATTTAAAGTTACAGTCATGCACAATATAACATTTTATTCAACCATGGACCACATTTACCCATCGTGGTCCCACAAGATTATAATGGAGCTGAAAAATTCCTACTACCTAGTGATGTTGTAGCCATCGCAACGCACTACTCAAGTGTTTGTGGTGATGCTGGTGTAAACAAACCTACTGAGCTGCCAGTCATATTAAAGTATAGTACATACGATTATGTACAGTACATAATACCTGATTATGATAATACATGACTTTAGTAATTTACGTATTTACTACACGATATTTATCACTACTTTACAGTGTACTCCTACTTATTTAAAAAAAAAACAGTTTACTACAAAATGGCCTCAGGCAGGTCCTTCAGTAGGTATTCCAGAAGAAGGCACTGTTAAAGGAGATGAAAGCTCCATGTGTGTTATTGTCCCTGAAGACTTTTCTTCCAGTGGGATGAGACGTGGGACAAGATGTGGAAGTGGACGACAATGATACTGATGATCCTGACTCTGTGCAGGACTAGGCTAATATGTGTGTTTGTGTCTTAGTTTTTAATTAAAAATTTTAAAAAGTAAAAACACAAAAAGTTTTGAAGTTAGGAAAAGCTTATAGAATGAGAATATAAAGAAAGGAAAAGTTTTGTACACCTGTAAAATGCATTTGTGCTTTTAGCTAAGTGTTATTACAAGAGTCAAAAAGTTAAAAAGTTACAGTAACTTTTGGGGTGGGGAACCTGCAGCATTAAAGCCACATATAGCCTTCTAGGTCCTTAAGTGCAGCCTTTTGACTGGATCCAAATTTTACAGAACAATCCTTGTATTAGAAGGGGTGCCGCAGAGAAAGATGAAGCTTTTCTTACTTCCTTTGGTGCTTAAAAAAGAACACTCTTGAAATCAGAAGGCCGCAGGTTCCCCACCCCCTAGACCTTCATATTCACTCACCACTCACTCACTGACTCACCCAGAGGGACCTCTAATCCTGCAAACTCCATTCATGGTAAGTGCCCTATACAAGTGTACCATTTTTTATCTTTTATACCGTGTTTTTATTGTACTTTTTCTATGTTTACATACACAAATACTCACCACTGTGTTACAGTTGCCTGCAGCATTCAGTACAGGTTTGTAGCCAGGTATGCCCTATAGCCTATTGCTTCTACACTATCTAGGTTTGTGTAAGTACATGCTCTATAATGTTCACAAATGACAAAGTCAGCTAACAACACACTTCTCAGAATATATTTCTGTCATTAAGGGATACATGAGTGTATATATCTTTTATTTATTTATTTTTTGCAGTATTCTTATTAAGAATCATGTATGTTTATAATTTGCAATTATTTTTTAATACTACAAAGAAATCAAATAAACCACTGGGGGGGGGGAACCCCCAAGCTTCATTATTTCTGCATAAATTAGCTCTTTAAAAAGATACAGGACTTCAATACAAATAGAGTAATAAGGCAGAGTTTGAAATACTCACTCCAACTTATCAATAAGTGAAATATAAAGCTAAACCTACTTTACCATTATTTTTACTATCGAGAAATCCATAGCTTTTATACATTTGCTACTTCATAAGAAATTATAAAAGGTGTTACAATGTACAGATAAAATACAACATTTCTCTATCTTTTTCAAACTTTTCAAAGGTTAAAATTTTTAATTTTAAAATATTTTAGAAGTTAAAATCCCAGAATTATAACCTCAGCATCAGGAAATTTTATGTACAGTACAATCATGCACTATAATTTAGGAAATATCTGGTACCTGGGCTGCTCCTGTAATCATATTTGGAATGAAATCCTTATGGCCTGGAGCATCCATTAATGTAATAACTTTGGTTGTGGTTTCAAACTTTGTCATACCAACATCCATTGTTACTCCCCTTAAACAAAACATAAATAACATGGTTAGAATGTACTGTACAATCAGAGCTATGGATCAAATTAATAATAGTCTAAATGACAATCTAAATTCTTAAGTAATCATGGGAATTTTATTTATAGACCATTTTTTTTGAATAATTAAGCTATCAGTTGGGGCTGCAATTTCTGCTATAATAAAATAACACCCATATGGCTTTAAAATAAGGTTGTCGACATAGCAAGAACTCAGTCAAAATGACAGTTATTTCTCATTACCCTGTTATTATTATTTTGTAAGAAATAGTGTAAACTGTGAACAAATATGGGGACGTCTCTAGATGGGGGAAAAATAAATACTATATATGAGAAAAGATAAAATGAAAAATGACCACTATCATTTTTCTTCATAGTTTCCTTCATATTCTGTGTTTATGCTTTACTAACTATAGAAATAAACTTCTAAAACTTTCATTTGCAAGGTTGGTAAGTTACATACTTAGAAAGCATAAGATTTCAAAGTAGACGCCAAATTTTTTAAAATTAAGAGAGATCCAGTTTGCTTCATCCCCCATTTCATCCTTCTTGAAGATCAACACATTGCCTCTTTTCAGTCACAAAAATGCAGATTCAGATTACAGGTTGAATATCCCTTATCTGAAATGCTAGGGACTAAAAGTATTTCCAATTCCAGACTTTTTCAGATTTTTCAGATTATTTACTTATATATAATAAGATATCTTGGGGATGAGACCCATATCTCATACACATAGCCTGAAATTAATTTTATACAACATTTTCAATAATTTTGTGCGACCCGTCGTGTGAGGCCAGACATGGAATTTTCCATTTCTGGCATCATGTCAGCGCTCAAAAAGTTTCATATTTTGGAGCATTTCAGATTTCAAATTTTTGAATCAGGGATGCTCAACCTGTATAAGAAAGCCAAAGGGAGATCCACAAGGGCAATTAGTCATTCTAAACCTTAGAAATTCAGAAGGGGAAATCATGTGGGCAATAAACTGGGTTTGCCCCAAGATCATCCAAAGGAAAGAATGATCTCAACAATTATAATAATAAACTATAGGTTCACCCTAGCAATAAAGGAGTCTCCTTAGTAAAACTATTTGAGTTTAATCTGAAAAGACAGGCCATTCAAATTTGCCAAAAAGATGCTCAATTTTTTAATAACCCCCAAATAATCCAGGGACCCTGGGTACCTCCAGAATAGTGGCGAACTAAGACTTATTCTGAGATCCTCCCTAGACTGCTTTAACCCAAGTAAAATCTTTTGACTCAGCTCTGATCTGAATTTGTAACCCTAAGCATATGAAATATCACTCTACTAATTTCTGTTCTTCAGTATCTGAGAAAAACAGAAGATTTATAAATATTTAACACGGTGGCACAAACAACATATTATACATATTACATTTTTTAAATGCTATTAAGAAACACATAGTGGTGAGTTAAACCTCCCATTATGTATCTGGAAGCTTCTACTATCTAAACAATAAAGGGAAAAGCTAAAAATTATATCATGCTGAGCAATAGTGAACTAGCAGCAGGAAAAATATGGCAGCCAACCAGCAGATATCTTATGAAAAAAATTAAAATGATTGATCATTATAGGAATCAAATAGATTATTAGCTCACTTACTAGCTCAATTCAGATATTAAACAAATTCAGGCAAATCATTCTTACTTAAATTATACTGTTCTCAATCTCTTTAGCTACTTACTAAATGACACAAAGAAAATTAAAAAGCCAAATGCTTTAATAATCTATTAATACTTGTTAAACTAATAGGTGAAAATAATTTAGGCTTCTAATATTGACAGCATATACAATTCCAGTGTTTTCCAAAAACTGGCAACTGTCTAGCTAATTTTTCTTGTTAGAAAACAGATTTGTAATACTATACAGAATTTAAAAGATACCTACAAGAAAAAAAAACCCACTATGATATAAATTTCTATTTATCAGAAGAGCTAAGGAATATTGTGACCTGCTTTACTGAGCATTACCTTATATAAGTTAGATTATCTAAGATTGCAAGAAAATTAACACACATTTTTAAAAAGGTATGAAAATTCAGATATATTCTCTAATCGTATTCAGACTGAAGACATCAAGGAACATAGTTCAATCTCCTTGTTAATTTAGAAGGACTTTCACAGGACTTCACAAGGTCTTTAGAGTCATTATTTTGACACAGTTGATATATCTGCCATTTCACTTAATTATTAAGGTGTCCTTTGGCTCTTCCATCCCTAACAGCCCTAACATAATATATATTGCCACTCTAAAAAGACTTCAAAAAAAACACTATTCTTTGGCCAGAGATATATGAGTAGCTGCATTCTCCTGCTAGAATCTCCCCAAAGTTAGCACTGAACACAGTGACAGAGACAGAAAAAATAACTGACTGAATTCTATCTATAAGGTAGGATATAGGCTTAATTACTTATTTGTTGCCTGTCTCATAAAAACGTAATATGTAAAGTATAAAAATTAATTAAGTCTGGTAATTTGAATATACTGGTTATTTTGATTCCAGACGTACTACAGTTACCTTTCCTTTATAAGCTGATATAAAGTTAAGAGTCTTACTCATAATTTTAATTCAAAATCAAGATAATTTGATATATACTTAGGGAAGTGACAAATGAAACTTCTCCCATAATTAGTTTAGGGTTTTTACTATTTCTTTCTACATGATTTTTGTTTTATCTTACTTTGTTTTTTATAAACATTCTTTTAATCCATTCTCACAGAGTTCAGAAGAGTAAAAAGGTATATAGCTTACAATGATAAACATAATAAAAACATTTCCCTGATAATTAAAAGCTTTTTTCTAAAAACAGTCTGTAAAGTATTTCATGGTATGTTTCATATATTCAACACGTATTACAGACTGCATCATTTCAAAATGAAAATTTGAAACATGGTGACTACCTTTCCCTTTCTTCACCGGTCTCATCCAAGACCCATGCGTATGCAAACGAAGCTTTGCCAGCCTTCTTAGACTCTTGCTCATACTTATGCATAGTTCTTTTGTTTACATCGCCCAGAAGATAAAGCATATGGCCCATCAGAGTACTTTTCCCAGCATCAACATGACCTAAGGAAAATTGATTTTAGGATTAGTATTAGGTACATTTCCAGATGTTGTTCACATCAAGGCAATGCATGAATGTGTAATTCAACAGCTCATGTCAGTGTTTACAGTAATAATGCCAATTATTATCAAACGACAGTTAAAGCATTAAATGAAGGGGGAAAAAAGAACATGTCTCTTTAGAGAGTGGGGAAATTTCCCCTGATTTTTGGAAATTAAAATTGTCAATAAAACATGCCAATTTCAAAATGTTCACAAAATGAAAATGCCACAACCAAGTCTAATGACCTCCTTGGTAACTTGGCATTATTTCTCCCAGGGTGACTAGAAAGCATTATGATGCAATCAATGCCTTCTTGCTTTATGTCCATTACACCCACATAGACACTCAGGAGTTTCCACGCTCCCACCAGACGGCAGAAGAGACTGACAACCAAGAGGAACAAAGGGCATTACCAATGACCACTAAGTTGAGGAGCTGCTTCCCCCCTTGCCGCTTCTCCAGTTCCGCTTTCACATCTATTTGCTGCCTCAGCTTGCCAGACTTTTTCACTGGCGTTGGTGTTGAACTCTGCTCTTCTGATGCCTGAATGGCGTGGGGTGGAATTGCTGACTTAGACATCATCTCAAGATCATCAGAAGTAGCAATGCTGGCATCTTCACTAGGCGGTCCTTTTTGAGGTGTGTGGAAACTATGATCATTTTCTTCAGAAGTTACTCTACAGAAAGCAGATAGGAAAAAAGTGCTTTAAACCAACTAGACTCATGTCCTATAATGTCAGAAGGGCAGAGACGTTCTCTTCATAATTCTTTATATTCCAGACCAAAAATGATCTCTGCTAAGTGGCTAGAGTCTGTTAGGTGGAAAATGATAAGTAGCTAGACCTAAACCACACAAATACAGACTTGGAAGATCCCAAGAAAAAAACAGTTTACCAAAAATTAAGATAAGAAGAAAATATTCTGTAAAATAACTAAAATTCAAAGGCTAAGCCTGTGGCCTTGGCCATATAATCAATCCTATCAAAACTAATGGCATAAAGGAGATATTTTACAAAAATGGCACCAAATATGTTACTAGAGATAGATTAGTATTAAAAAATAGTTTTACCCTAACTCATTCCTCCAACGAGATAGAATTATGATCTCTTTCACTCTAACCTTATAGGAGATATCTCTAACTGTAGTTTGTAAATATCTTAGACAATGGAGCTTTAATTCATTAATTCAACAAACACTTGATTTACTAAAAACAACATATACTAGGGACTGATGTTGAGAAGAAAAGAAGACACAGAAATGAAAAAGTTATCTACCACTCCCAAAAGCTTACAGTCTAGTATGGGACTCAGATATGTAAAACAGAAACACTACCTAGCTTAATTTATTCTCTCCTTGGCAATGACTATGGCTCCAAAAGTAAACACTGATCGGAGTTCTTCATTAGCTCTTTGACTACTCCCTGTAGAAACCAGTACTAGTGTTAGCCTATGGATAGCTATAAAGAATGTGACCTAATCAACCAAACTATGATATGCCTTACACGTCCTTCAACAACTATAAACAAACAGAATTAGGACAAACAGCAGGTTAAATTGTGAGTTATTAAGAATGAAGCCAATTATACCCAACTCAACCTGGAGCTGGCAGAGAAGAATTACATAAGGAAAACAGTTTATAATAACCACTTAAGATTGCAATATAATTGGAATGTGCAAGGAGAGTAAATCTATTCTCTTTTTGCCCATTGTAACAAAAAACAGATTAGTTTTTCCCTCTCAGGCATTTTTATATGTTTGACATTAATCCTTCATCCTATGCCTCAGGAAAAGAGTCACATTAGTTACATTTGCAACTTCATTAAAAACCTCATATCGCATCTCATTTCATTTTGTTTTTATAAATCTCTACTACCCAATTTAGGTGTTCATTTCTGAGCACTGCTTAGACAGAATCTCGAATGACTAGGAAAAAAATTTAGTATGTGAAAAATGTATCTGCACTTTTAAAGGATTCTAACAGGCTAAATTAAGTGAAATCAAACTTAGACTATATTTGTAAACATTTGTTTGAATGACCACAGCTAGTTCTAAAACCAAAATGTGACAACTCTACATTTAGAGTAAAAAAAAGGTACAAATTACAATAAAATTATTCTACCAGAGTGACTACATAGGCTCTGGTTCTGACCAGACCTGGGATAAATCACAATCTTTGGCTTCAAATCTGTTTTTAGCTACAAAATCTTTTCTTCAGAGGGAAGTTTACACTAAATCCGACATGGAAAACAGATAAAAGCAGATGGCCAAGGTGGACAGAATGGGCAAGGGCTTGAAGCTCAGCTTGCCCCCCAATCCAGGAAGCACTCAAAGGGGCTGCTTGGGATAGGGAGAGCATTACAAAACATGGGGCTGACTTGATCCTTTCATTTACAGATACATGAAAAATTTGTTTTCCTCTGGCTTTTAGGATAACATTCTCTTCCAAGTAAATCTTAGGTAAACTGTAAATTAATTCACTAAAATTGTACAGCATTAGAGGGAAATGACCAAAATAATCAGAAAAGTCCCCTAGGTAGATCTGCACTTAGTAAAAACTTCTGCCTATTATGAAATAATGAAACAAAAGTCAATGTTTTAAGATTTGAAAAATCTCTAAGATACGGTCATTTGTGATTCAGGCCTATAACTATTGACTGGTATGAATACAAAGAGAGCTAGCTGAATTTTCTTCAGATGCTTTCTGGTATAATTTTGTAACCTTATCTAATATTATAAAGCCACTAGTCTCTTCTTCTAAACTACCTTTCCGAAAGTAGCAGTACTTATACATAAATCTGACTCATGGGTGGTTTTTTTTTTTTTTTTTTACCTCTATACCATTTGCAAGTTTATTTTTAAAATAACATGTATCTCCCCAAGGACTCTGATCAATGAATATTTAAATGACTATTCTGTGAAAGGCATACAATGATGAACAAAAACAGTTCCTGTCCTCATGAAGCATACAGTCTTGTAAAATTCTGAAAGGTCTGCACTGTATTAAATACTTATAAAGTACAGACATGGTCATTATTACCCACCATTTCTATAATTATTCATTTAGATAACTATGCATTTACTTCTAATATGGTACATTAATTAGGGTTCACTTGCATGTTGCTTTCTAAGATTTATGAAAAATCTTTTGCATTAAAATTAAAAAATCCTTAGAACAAGAAATCATATATTCTTTTCATTTTGATCTCTCTTAATGGGAATAATCCCATAATAGGACTAAATGGCACTCATGACATAAGGATTAAAATGGCATTTATGATTTTGACAATCCAATCCTAATTTATTTTGTTTTTTGTTTTTTTTTTTGAGACAGATTCTCACTCTCCTGCCCGGGCTAGAGTGAGTGCCGTGGCGTCAGCCTAGCTCACAGCAACCTCAAACTCCTGGGCTCAAGCAATCCTCCTGCTTCAGCCTCTCGAGTAGCTGGGACTACAGACATGCGCCACCATGCCCGGCTAATTTTTTC
Source organism: Lepilemur ruficaudatus (assembly GCA_963574885.1). Classification (NCBI taxonomy): domain Eukaryota; kingdom Metazoa; phylum Chordata; class Mammalia; order Primates; family Lepilemuridae; genus Lepilemur; species Lepilemur ruficaudatus. Next base: position 50 of record CAUYRT010082297.1, on the reverse strand, counting down.
TATATATTTTTAGTTGGCCAATTAATTTCTTTCTATTTATAGTAGAGACG
>CAUYRT010082296.1:0-143245 GCA_963574885.1 Lepilemur ruficaudatus | reverse complement strand
TCTGTGATGAAGAAGGATGAAGTGCAGGGATTCATTTGGCAGAAGAGGTCTCACACAGTGTTTATTTAATAAGTTATTTGTTTTTTTTTTTTTTTTTTTTTGAGACAGAGTCTCACTCTGTCGCCTGGGCTAGAGTGATGTGGCGTCAGCCTAGTTCACAGCAACCTCATACTCCTGGGCTCAAGGGATCCTTCTGCCTCAGCCTCCCAAGTAGCTGGGACTACAGGCATGCACCACCATGCCCAGCTAATTTTTTCTATATATATTTTTAGTTGGCCAATTAATTTCTTTCTATTTATAGTAGAGACAGGGTCTCTCTCTTGCTCAGGCTGGTTTCAAAATCCTGACCTTGAGCGATCTGCCCGCCTTGGCCTCCCAGAGTGCTAGGATTACAGGCGTGAGCCACCGCGCCCAGCCCATTCCCTTAATTTAATGCTAGGAAAGAGCTTTGTTTTATTAAAAGGAAAGGTAAGGTTCAAGAGTATTAGCACATTTAGTCACTGAGGCAAGTGTAGAGATTTTCTTACAGATACAAGTTTGAGATATGACAATAGGGAAAAATGGGAGAGTTTTAATTCAATTTTGGAAATGTTTAAGATTATATACCTACTGAAATAGCTTATTTACATAAATGTGCATGTATTTATATATACATTTTAAAAAAGTGATCCACTATCCTTCATAAAGAGCTTCAGTCAGCTTTTCTACCCTTATCCTCTTTATGTAAATAACTGCCAAATTTCCCTCTCCAGCCTTTTACATAGAATGCCAGTTCTGTAGTTAAGTGACCCTAAATCAAGGCATTTCAAACTGAATGCCTAAATATCACTTTAAATGCAATATTACAAAAATGAGATGCAACATCTTTCTCTCTTAAACTGGCTTCTTAATTGTCTTTCTTTCAGTGATACCACCATCGTCTTCCAGTATAGAAAATGTGTAATCTTTTACACTTCCTTTTTATCCAACCCATCATGATATTCTACATATTTTTCCTTTGAAATACCTTATTCTTTCACTTCCATTCTCATGCCACTATTCTGTTTAGGTTCTCTTCACCCCTAAATCAATTACTACAGTAGTCACATGCCCAGTTTCCTTGCCACCAGACTTTATTTCTTAGAAATTTCTGTATATAGCATTGCCACATTTAACTTCCAGAAAGTCAACTTCTATTATTTTGTTTCAACAGGCTATACTGTCTCCCTATTCCTTGCTATATCAACACTAAAGTCCTCTAATTGGTTTTCTAGGCATAGGCAAAATAACTTAGTTTTAACCAGTTATCCAAATTCATGTAACCTTTGCTTCAGGTCATATGGCACAGATCCCAGGTTACTTTTTGGGAAATGTTGCATTCAGTTTTAGCTTAAATTCCTCCCTCAAACCAAGAAAGTCCACTACTTGACAACTCAGTGCATCTTAATTTACAAGCATGCAGGCCACAAATTATAAAATGAAGACATTTTTATTGAGTCAGCAGAAACAACTGTCCAATTCCCCTGTAAGTCTCCAAAGTTACTTACAGTTTTGTGCTGAGGAGATCATCTCATGGGGCGTTTATTGCCCTTTACTAAAATGAGCTGTTGTCAGGCATTCTGCTTCGTACAGGCATCACCTGTTTTCTGCTTCCAATCTCAGTCCCTTCTCAACATGGTCTAAGAACCTGTGGTTTAATCAGCTTTCATCTTTTAGGGGGAAGGCAGTGGTGGTGACAAAATTCACACCTGGAAAACAAGTCATAAAGCAAATCAATATAGAAGGGAAAGTGCTTCACCAGAGGAAACATTTAATTGCTTGTTGAATTCCTGACTTTGGGCTACATGGTAAATATAATGAATATGTCAACCACCCTCAAAGCCAAGATAATACCCACAGCAACAACAGACTTTTCAAAAAATATAATTTATACATCAAGTTCTAGCAAACAGACATAAATGTTACATAGATTTTATATAAATGCTCTAAGGGTACATAAAAATGAATCTTTATCCCATTATAAATATGACTTAAAACAAATGTTCTAGCAGTGAACAAATGCTACATATTTGATGCACAATTGTCTTTGCCTCTTAGATTTCTGAAAGTTTTGGTGTGACTTGGTCTCTCATAAAATTGTTCAAGAAAGTTAACGAGAAAGCCTATTTCACTCAGTATGGTGGCTCCAGTAAAGCTCAGGCATTCAAAAGCATTAGAGTTACCTTAAAGAATTATGGTAGATGCTTAATACTTGTTTTTGTGATCATGGTAATGGTGTTTCTTGGAAAGTATTTTTTAATGTAAGGAGTTTATATTCCACTATCATCTCCTACCTCCTTAGATATACACAAATAAAGGCCAAAGATAATGTTCATAGTATTTCACACTTCACTGGAAAGCTTAGAAATGATGAATTAGATCACTAATGGCTCTCAAAAAGATATCAAAATTTCACAAGCCTGACTATTCATACCCATCAACCACAGATTTCTGGCTTTGATTAAAAAGAAAAATGACATTTTAAAGTCATTTAAGACTTGAAGCATAGACTGAGAGGAACCCTGACAGATAGTAAAATGTGGAGAACTTCTAAATTACCATGAAAAAAGCTGTGTATTTTTATATTTATCTAGCTGTCAGCCTTTCCAGAATATACTGTTTTATTATAAAGGTTATTACTGCTAATTTTCAGTAATCAATGGTCATTTATCAAGCACCCACTATGTTTAAGACACTATGCTAGGCTTGCAAAATATATAATAAAGAATAAGATAGCTCCTTCCCATAAGGCAGAATGCATGAATTGTTCTAAGACCATTTCCTTTCAAGATTGCTCACCTAATTTTAAAAGCCACAGATCCCCTAATTGTTTAGGGTGAACTTTGTGTTATTTAAAGCCTAGATTTCCTTCCAATATTTCTTACAAGTTTTCTTTTTTTTCCCCAAAGCATCACACCTTGTCTCTTGAAGGGCTGCAGGCAATATGAATACCCTTGTTTTGATTGTAAGTGAGGGTAATTTATGCAAAGGAAGGAAAATAATCTCAAAAAGGATTATACTCATTTTCTTCTCTATTCCCTAATATCTACTCTCTGCCTTCATTCTACTGTATCTAGTTTACTCCTTCCTACTTGATCATGACTTAGTTTATGTTGTTTTCTGCACTTGAAAGTTATCATTCCTTCATTTCACCTAATAAATCTTATCCATTTTTAAGCCCAGCTCATCTTCCACTTCCTCTTAGAGGTCTTTGATGAGTTTAAATCCACCTATCCTTTGAGCTTCTACCATACTTTAAGTTAGCATGACAGAGTTTACATTCCATTATTCTCTAGTTGTTCTTGTATGTTAGTACAATATTCTCATCTAGGCTAAAAGTTCTTTGCTGGCAGGGACTTTTATAGACTATAGTGAAGTACTGGGCTTAGAATAGGCCCTTAATAATAAAGATTATCTAACTTGAAAAATGCAAACAGAAAACTCTCAAGGCATTTAAAGTTGTATTTTAATAATGACCATTTTTGATGAAACAAAACTATATTCATTCTCATTTACAGAATTTGAAACCTCAAGTTATCACAACCCCAGATGATCACACTATTAAAAATTAGGTTTTCATATGAATAAAACTGTCATACTCTATCACTTATTAATAACATAGCCATGATCAAAAGCAACCCAGTCCCCTCTGAACCAGAAAATTTTTGGCAGTAGGAGAGATTTATATAAGTATATGGCCTTGCTTACAACCAAAAGATTACTACTGAAAAGGTTTGTAATTTAAATCCTTTAGCTATGGTCTCCAATCTCCAGGCGTGGTCTGTTAGGAAATGGGCCTCATATTACTTCCTGAGCTCCATCACCTCCTGACCTCTGCACCCCACCTCACGATCCCCTCCGTCCTTCCCTGTCCGTAGATAAATTGTCTTCCATGAAACTGGCCTCTGGTGCCAAAAAGTTTGGGGACCATGGCTTTAGAGTATACATCTTTCAAATGTGTAGTGAAATTATGAATAATGATATAATTCTGTTCACTTTTGAATAAAGGAAACTAGAATTCCTCTAGTTGAATCTTTAATTAACCTGAACTAGTTACTTGCACTCTACTTTAAAAAAAGGCAATCTTAAGAAAAACTGTAATCACTCTCCAGGTTATATGGCTTAAAACAGAATAATTCTTAAAATTCTATACTTATAGTACTCAACATAGCAGTGTCCCCTTATCTATATGGGATACATTCCAAGACCACTAGCGAATGCCTAAAACCATAGATAGTACCAAGTCCTATATATGTTATGTTTTTTCTTTTTTATATATGCCTATCATAATTGAGAAATTTAGCAGAGTAAGACATTAACAATAATAATAAAAGAGAACAATTGTAACAACATGATGGCATCATTACTCTGGGCTTTGGGGCTATTATGAAGTAAAATCAGGGTTACTTGAACAAAAGCACTGTGGTCCCACAGCAAGGGATCTTATTTGATAACCACAATGGCTACTAAGTAACAGGCAGGTAACCTCTACAGCATAGATACACTAGACAAAGGGAAGATTCATGTCCTGAGCGGGATGGGGCAAGATTTTGTCACACTACTCAGAATGGCTCACAATTTAAAACTTAAGAATTGCATATTTCAAAAAGCATTTGACAAAATTCAGCACCCTTTTATGATAAGAATGCTTAACAAAATAGGCATAGATGGACTTACTTGAAAATGATAAAAGCCATATATGACAAACCCACAGCCAACATCATACTGAATGGGGAACAATTGAAAGCATTCATGCTTAGAACTGGAACCAGACAAGGTTGTCCTCTACATTCTATTCAATATAGTGCTGGAAGTCCTAGCCAGAGCAATTAGACAAGAGAAGGAAATCAAGAGCATCCAAATGGGGACAGAAGAGGTCAAACTATCTCTCTTTGCTGACGATATGATCGTATGTCAAGAAAACCCCAAAGATTCTGCCATGAGATTACTGGGATTGATAAACAAATTCAGCAAAGTCTCAGGTTACAAAATCAATGTACACAAATCAGTAGCATTCCTATACTCCAACAACAAACTGAGAACCAAATCAAAGACTCAATACCCTTCATAATAGCAACAAAGAAAAAAAAATCTATGAATATATTTAACTAACGAGGTGAAAGACCTTTACAGTGAGAATTATGAAACACTGAGGAAGGAAATAGCATAGGATGTAAACAGGTGGAAAACCATACCATGCTCATGGGTCAGCAGAATCAACATTGTTAAAATGTCTATACTACCCAAAGTGATCTACAGATTGAATGCAATCCCTGTTAAAATACCAACCTCATTTCTTGCAAATCTAGAAAAAATAATTCTACACTTTATATGGAACCAGAGAAGACCCTGTATAGCAAAAGCAATCTTCAGCAAAAAGAACAAATTGGGAAGCATCAATTTACCAGACTTTAAGCTATACCACAAGGCTACAGTAACTAAAACAGCATCGTACTAGCACAAGAACAGAGACATAGACCAATGGAACAGAACTGAGAACCCAGACATAAAACCATCCTCATACAGACATCTAATCTTTGACAAAGCAGACAAAAACATACAGTGGGGAAAAGAATCCTTATTCAATAAATGGTGCTGGGAAAATTGGATAGCCACATGTAGAAGACTCAAATAGGATCTGCAACTCTCACCTCTCACAAAAATCAACTCACAGTGGGTAACAGACTTAAACCTAAGGCATAAAACTGTAAGAATTCTAGAACATATTGGAAAAACTCTTATAAATACTGGCCTAGGGAAGAATTTATGAAGAAGACCCCAAAGGCAATCACAGCAACAACAAAAATAAGTAAATGGGACCTGATCAAATTAAAAGCTTCTGCATAGCCAAGGAAACTGTCCTTAGAGCAAACAGACAACCTATAGAATGGGAGAATATTTGCATGCTACATATCTGATAAAGGGCTGATAACTAGAATCTATATAGAACTCAGGAAAATCCAGAAGAAAAAGCCAACCCCATTAAAAAGTGGACAAAGGGCATGAACAGAAACTTTTCAAAATAAGATAGACTAATGGCTAACAACCATATGAAAAAATGCTCAACATCTCTAATCATCAGGGAAATGCAAATCAAAACCACAATGAGATATCACTTAACTCCAGTGAGAATGGTGTTTATCAAAAAGTCCTAAAACAATAAATGTTGGTGTGGATGTTGAGAGATAGGAACACTCATACACTGCTGGTGGGACTGCAAACTAGTACAACCTCTATGGAAAGTAATATGGAGATACCTCAAAGAACTAAAAGTAGAACTACCAGTTGATCCAGCAATCCCATTACTGGGCATTTACCCAAAGGAAAAAAAGACATATTGTAAAAAAGACATTTGCACTAGAATGTTTATAGCAGCACAGTTCATAATTGCAAAGACATGGAAACAACTCAAGTGCCCATCAATACATGAGTGGATTAATAAAATGTGGTATATGTATACCATGGAGTACTACTCAGCCACAAAAAAGAATGGCGACCTAGCACCTCTTGTATTATCCTGGATAGAGCTGGAGCCCATTCTCCTAAGCGAAGTATCACAAGAATGGAAAAACAAGCACCACGTGTACTCACCATCAAATTGGTATTAATTGATCAACACTTATGTGCACATATAGTAGTAACATTCATCGGGTGTCAGGCACGTGGCAGGGGGATGATGGGAAGGGTATATTCACACCTAATGAAAGTGGTGCACACAATCTGGGGGATGGACACGCTTCAAGCTCTGACTCAGGCAGGACAAAGGCAATATATATAACCTAAACATTTGTACCCCATAATATGCTAAAAAGAAGAATCACTTATTTCTAGAATTTTCTACTTAATATTTTTGTATCACAGTTGACTGCATGTAACTGCCAACGTGGAAGGCAAAATTGCAGATTAGAGGGGGCTACTATACTTTATAAGACTTAAAAATAAGATCTTTATTCATAAAATTTAACAATTTCCTGTATATTATTAAGGCAAGAAAGTATATTGAAATATTGCAATTTTTATTAAAACATTTTAGGAAATATTTAAACAAGGTTTAAAATGATTGTAAACTTCGGTTAACAAAATCAGTCTTCCACATTGCTCTATTGATTCAATTAAATGTTTGTCTAATAAAACTTTTAAAATTTTCTTATTTTCTTCATTTATGGTGCCTTTGCTTTCCCACGTTCCAGTGGGGGTCATTTTCCTTTTTGTTAACCATGTTTGATACAGTCAAGGTGTTGATCTGGCAAAGGGTAAGAGAAACAAAGCTCATATTTTTTCTATAATGGCAAAATTAAACATATAATTTCCAGAATTATAAGGTGATATTAAATTTTCCAGTTAACAAGATTATTTAACTTCCCCCCTCTGCTTTTGTAACATGCCAGTGTACCAAATATTAACAAAATGGATTTTTGGAGGCTGGTTCTATGAGGATGTTAATAATTTGAGACAAGACAAAGTCAAGTTCAATGTCTTAATTAAAATTTAAAGGCTTGGAGACAGCAACTTGCTTGCTTAAGGCCTTACATCTAACCTATAGCAGAGCCAACTTTCAAGTATTTGAATGTGCCCACACTTAACTTCTCTGAGATAGGAACAGTTTAAGGTTCTGTTTACACTGTCATTCCTCTGGCAAAGTTACACCAAGCTACCTAAATACTTCTTTAGCATAGTATTCATAAATATGAATTTTATGTCATATAATCTTTTATTTTGCTTTATTTCATGGCCTTCTAAAGCTGTGGAAAAGCTTTAGCTTTTCATACATGCTCAATTATTAGTAAAATGTATCCTGATAACACTGAAGAGACTAGTAACAGAGGAAAGTGCCCGTGAACAAAGTGACTTGTTTAATGAATAGCTGTACACACATTACTGAATGAGAATTAAGTCATGGAGGTTTCAATGTCTGAGATTTTAAAAATGAGGACAAAGAAGTAGTAAATAACTTACAGATTCTCATGTGTAGAATGACCAAATTACTCTAATGAACACTTTAACTTCTAATTTATATTATTTACTTCATTTCACATGTTATTTTTTATTATATGAATTTTTCAATGAATTCTAATTTTAAGTTTTCTTTAGACATTTCTGAGAGACAGCGCCAAATCCTAACCACTAGACCACCAGGGAACTTTAAACATCTCTGTATTAGAGCATTTTTCCCTCGCAGGAGCAAGAAACAGAATCAAAATAGCATAAAAAGAATTATGTAAGGCTGGGCGTGGTGGCTCACGCCTGTAATCCTAGCACTCTGGGAGGCTGAGGCAGGCAGATTGTTTGAGTTCAGGAGTTTGAGACCAGCCTGAGCAAGAGCGAGACCCCGTCTCTACCAAAAATAGAAAGAAATTAATTGGCCAACTAAAATACATAGAAAAAATTAGCCGGGCATGGTGGCGCATGCCTATAGTCCCAGCTACTCAGGAGGCTGAGGCAGAAGGATCGCTGGAGCCCAGGAGTCTGAGGTTGCTGTGAGCTAGGCTGACGCCACGGCACTCTAGCCCAGGGAACAAAGTGAGACTCTGTCTCAAAAAAAAAAAAAAAAAGAATTATGTAATCTAAAAAATTTATTTCTATGAGAACTTTTATCTTTTAAACTGAGAAAATATGAAAATATTGAAAGCAAATACTGAAAACAGAAGGCTCTAAATTCTAAAGTTGTTTATTGATAAAAGAATTTTAAAAATTTTGACTTACCTTTGAAAATCACCATGTTAATTAAATCAGATTTATTAAATCATTCAATATTAATTCTAATGGATATTGGACATCTACTATGTATCAGGTATGTTTTTAGTTTAATGTTTACCTTACATATGCAAGGAAATTATGTTAACTTAAAATATATTAGATATCATAAATTACAAAAGTATATATTCTTACTTAATAAATTAAAATTATGAAAATTTTAGCAGCACAATTTTATATAAAAAGATTATATTACTAAGAGAGGAAATAAAACAAGATGAGAAGTAAACTTAGCTAAAAAAAAAAAAAAGGAATTCTCAACTTCAGACCTCTCCATGGAAAGTCTAATTTGGAAATATACTTAAGTCCCCACATAAAAGTAGAGTGCAGATGATTTCCCAATGCAGGGCAAAACATCTGAATGCTATGGATTTAGGAAGGCAGGATCTAGAGGATTGAGTACCATGGGTGTGGGTGGGCAGGCAGAGATGAGTCTGGGAAATCAGCAAGAACACAAATGCAGTACTAGGAAGACAAGGTCATACCCTATGATCCCGACGGGAGAAATACAAGTGAAAACATTTTTTTCATGAGGTAGAAACAGATAGCAAGTTATAAGCTGCTGTTCTAGCTGGATTTTAACATACAAGGCAATATAAATTCATCAGGCAAAGCAAGGTTGCCTTGGATTTTGAAGTTGTCTTAAAGTAATCAACTGTAGAGAAACCATAAGGTCAATCAAATGAATGACAAAATGGAAAAAATAGCCATTGAATACTTTCAACTTTTTAAAGAATTTAATATTTTTAAAACCTCTAAATCTTGAGCTAGTAGCAAAACTAACTGGAATTCCTGACCTCCATGGTGCTTTCTTATAAATTCTCAGAAAGAACATCTGGGAATCAAGCTTTAATATGCTAAAGAGACTTTTAAGATTAACATCAGATACACTGTCAATGTTTCTCTTGTCCTTATTACCTAGGAGGTAAAATAAGCTTCATACAACTTATTCTTCACCTAGCAAGTCATTTCAATGAGAAATAAAGAGTCCTTACAAAGACTTCACACATAAAACTATATTCTGTGCTTGGCCAAGTACTGTTTTCATGCTTCTCATTTCTTTCCTTCTTTCTGATCCTTCAATGAAATTGTGCTGATGATGACATATAAGTAAATTTGACCCGAGCCCAGGAGAATCCCACCAAAAAGATAGAATTTCTGGATATCTGACCAATGAGTTGCTTTTAGTTGAGTAGCCATACTAATATTGATATCAATGTATTTTATTTAATAACGGAATTAACATATTACTGAGTGGCATGTGAGGTTACCAGGTCTATTTACCACACTAGTCAACAAATGAGCTGAGTTCACTAAGACAGTCTCCAGACTCAAGCCTTTTAGGCTTACAGGCTAATAGGAGAGAAATACACAAGCACATAATCACAGTATGATGTAACATAAGCAATAATACAGAAAAGGGAGTTATTAGTTTTTCACATGTGTGTATGAAGGGGTGTTGCCCTTCAGAGGTGATACGTAAGAAAATTTCTGACGGCTAAATAGGAATTTATTCTACTTACAATTGCTCTATAATAGGCAAAATGAATTAGTGATTATTAAACCTTGCCAGAAGTCCAAATCTTTAAACTGACATAAAATTCTAATGGTATGTCTAAAATAAGTTTACAACTTAGATGTATTATGAATTTGGTTGGTCTATAGGCTTTAGTTGTAAAACGTATATTTTCTCTCCTAGATATTGATGAGCATCCAGAGGGGACAGTATCTTTATGTCACATGATATTAATATTTGGTGCTTTAATTCCTTACAAACAACCAAGTATGACCTGTATATTGACTTACTTTGGACAGTTGGGCAAAAGTAGTTTTCTTAAGGTGAGTATTATGCTATTATGTTAAAGGCTCTGATCAAATTCATTTATTTGCATGTATATCCATGGACCACAATACATGCAGAAGGACATGGACAATATACATACTCCACCTCCACTGTTATCAAAACATACTTCTAAGTGCATGCCTCCTTGGCAGTAAGACAGCAGTACCATCATGAATTATTTGAGAAGATAATTTGTGCTTAGTATAGTATTTCCACATACAAACTTATCTTTAAGACATTAAAAAAAACAAGTTGTAAAAATGTTGGTCTGTTCTTGCTCTTTAATATTTTCCCTTCTAAAATAAGTTCTGGAAAACCCATCTCACCATGTCCCTCATTTCTATTTCAATGGAAGTAGTTGGTACAGTGGAGTGTGTAAAGATCTGGGCTATCATGGTTATGAGCATTAAATAAGACAATGATGTAAGACTAAAAGTGCTACCTAAAAGGAAAGTATCACTATCATTCAAGCATTTTATGGCTTAATATTTATGTAGTTTTGTCTCTCTAGCCTCCTGTTGGCTATAGGAAGAGGCATTAGATATAATGCCTAAGATCATGAACTTTGCAATCAAACCATTTGAGCTTAAATCCTGACTCCCCCACTTGCTAGTTATGTGACATTAGGCATGCTATTTCTCTGTGACTCGGTTTCCTTACCCATAACTTGGAGATAATAATGTACCTCTCTCATAGGGTGGTTGTAAGGATTAAATGAGTTTATAAATGTAAAAATGTTTTAGCAGTTATTATTTCTACCACTAATAGTAGCACCTAAAGCTTGAGTAGTTTCCATATATACTTTAGAAAAATCAACAGCTCTACTAGGTAGGTATTAAAATGTTTTGATTGATTGTGGTCATTTTCATTAAAATAACCACCTAAAATAAACAATAAAAATTTACTGACCTATTTCCCAGAGGGCCAAATATTAACAAATGTGTCAGGGCTCATGTTCTTTGTTGTATTTACAATTTTCTCTCAATTTGGAAGAGAGCCAGGGTACTTTAAAAAGTCCATGAACTATAAAAACTAAGGAGCCTACAATAAAAGACGTCACGAAAATAATCTCAACTAAGCTATAATAGTTTAATCAAGTCTCAGCAATGATTTAGGCTCAAAAGACTGGCAAAGATAATACAGAATTGAGTATTTCCTGCATATTTGATACCAGAATCAACTAGACCCACTGGCAACTTCAGAGTGAGATTGACCTTTCTGGGAACACTCCATTTAACAAATAACTGAGCACCTATTATGTATGTAGTTTGGTGAGAAAAGCTCCAATTGAAGCTAAATTCCTCTATATTTAACTATAGAAAGAGAATTTTAAGAGTGGTAATTCTAAACCCACACTATGGCTCTGTAGACTTGATAATGTCCAAGCATCCTAGAATACAAAGAATGCCCTGTGGACACAACTCAGTTCTCCCCAAATCAAAAACTGTATGATTAAACATTTTTGTTGAAGTGATTCCTTCCTGTTTGTTTATCCAAATTTTTCACCTTTATTCTCCTTTGAAGTCTTAGGAGGGAAATGACTACTTAATGATCCAGTTCCATACTGCATTTCCAACCAACTTCAAGAAATTCTTCAAGACAAATGCTAACTTATAAAAGCTTTTAGAAATATTTAAAAATTATGTTCCTAGCTCTAGTATTTTCATTAACATTGTTATTTCCTAGGTCTCAGACAAATGGCATATGCTTCTATTAATAGGAAACTTGATTTTTGAGCTTCTCAGAGTACCTTTCTTAGGTAAATGTCAGTTCTGTTAAAACTATGCTCATTTCTAGTAAAAACTGTTCTGAAACAAAAAAATCCAGAAATTTCCCTTTCTTTAGTCAAAAATTGTCCTCATTGTGCTAACAAGCACAAATACCTTACATTTTTTAAAGCAAGGATTTGTTCAAGCTGATGTGATGATTTTCATTTCAAAAGATATTTTTTAAATCTTAAGTGTTTTTACTATTTCACCAATTTTAAGGTCCTTTTAAGGCAGTCATTTCTATAATGCACACATCCATAATCAGTAGAAAGCTCTTGTTTTAGACTTTATATTTGCCTCCCTGAAACTCGATCCCCCCAGTTTTGTCCTGCAGTGCAATGAATAAACAAATCTTTTTTTTTTTGAGACAGAGTCTCGCTCTGTTGCCTAGGCTAGAGTTTCTTGGGCTAGAGTGCCGTGGCATCAGCCTAGCTCACAGCAACCTCAAACTCCTGGGTTCAGGTGATCCTCCTGCCTCAGCCTCCTGAGTAGCTGGGACTACAGGCATGCGGCACCATGCCTGGCTAACTTTTTCTATATATTTTTAGTTGGCCAATTAATTTCTTGCTATTTTTGAGTAGAGATGGGGTCTCACTCTTGCTCAGGCTGGTTTCGAACTAAATAAACAAGTCTTAAGTTTTTTTTAAGCAAGCTTCTCAGTAGCTCCAGCCACTCCTCATGACATTCAAACACCTCATATTTTTTCCATTCTCTGAATGCACTCTAGTTGGGTCACATCTATACATGTGGCCGTACATGAGCCACATACTAAGTTTAATTAGCAAATAGCAATAGTTTTGCCAAATGCAGTGGTGCACATTTATAATCCCAGCTAGCCAGGAGGCTGAGGTAGGAGGATTGCTTGAACCCAGGAGTTCGAGAACAGCCTGGGTAACATAGCGAGCTCTGGTTTCAAAAAACAAAACAAACAAACAAACAAAAATAGCAAGAGTTTAACCTAAACAGATGAAGAACTTGCATGCTAGTTTTGAAATTTGTTAAACCCTTACCTATATATTCTAAATTAAACAGAAACCAAGATCACCTGGTATTGTTGGAAATAAAGACTACATTGAAGAAATTTAGTTTCTTAATGAACAGAATATAGGAAATATTTTAAAATCATTACAAATTTTTCCTGAAGTTATACCTAGGTAGAACTTTCTAAAAAGAACAAGTTATCAATTCTTAAAGCTCCAAATTCCTTGGGTTTTGGCACTATCTAACCACATCTAAGACTCATTAATTAAAAAATGGAATGATGGTGTAACTATTAAGAACTGAAGCTTTACTTTTAAGTCTATCTCCTATTCTGACTTTTCAAAGGATGCAATACCCACTAAAATGTTAACAAAAGTGCCATAACAGAGGGTTTCACTAGAAATCTGTACTACAGACCTGTTTTGGTAATAAACACCTTTCCCCAAAGTAGATTTTTAGACCTCCAAAATAATAGTTTTTTTATTCTATTAGCCCAGTTGTTTCTCAGGTTCTAAACCTACCTTTCTAAATTAAATTACTATTGCTCTTAAAAGTTTAGCTAGATTAAAAAATTAATGTGTGAAAAAAATCAGTTGAGACATATCATTTTTATTTACATTCTGAATGGATCAGATTCTGAATAAAAAACATAAGTCATTGTAATAGATAGGCCAAACACTTACTGAGTTCATTTATTAGTGTCATGTTTACATTTATAACCATAAATATGCTTAAATGGAAATAACCAAAATTATTAGCTGTCATCAATGGTAAGAAATGCTTTTTTGAATATCAAGGGTGAATTCCACAATTTAGAACAGCACAGCTTTTTGATAAATTTAATGTGATTATTGAGGTACAAAAGAAGAAACAAACTCACAATTTAATACACTGGTCTTATATTTTTCTTTGAGCATATATTGAGCAGCACACATATTTCTACAGTTATTTTTCTTACTTTCCACCTCTAAACACTTATAATGACCTCCCTTGCCTCAAAATGCTTTTCTCACTATGGAAAGGTACGCTTGTGGATGGCATGCAGTGACAGTAGAAGCAGTAGCCCAGGGTAAATAAGATGTACCTTCTTGTATCCTCAAATCTTGAGAACAAAAAATTTCTAATTTTATGCATTTTTAAAGTATAATATTATTGAATAGAGTATAAAGTTAAGTGGTATTTTAGGATAAAACTCAAATTAAAAAAAAAAATTCTGAGCCAGAAGTGTATCACCGTATCTCTGCTTTAGAAGTAGATGTTCTTTCTAGTCCCTGGAACAGTAATGAATTGGATTAAGAAATAGTTCACTAATCCAAATATGCAACTGAAAAGGAATATTAGGCTAATAATAGTAGTTGCTTTTGTATGAAAAATATGCAATTGTTAAATAGAATCTTTTGTCTTTTCTGAGGTTTCTATACCTACGTATTAGTTTTATGATAAAAAACATAAAACAAACCTCTTTTTAAGACAGAAAAATTCTTTCTTTTTAGGTCTAAAAGTCAGTTTTGTTGCATTATCAAATATTTATAATTATAAAATATATCAAATTTGCACTCGTTTATTAATATAGTTTCAAAATTAAAATAGATTTACCTACCCCTTTTCTTATATTTACCTTTTGAGGTTTTTGGGGCTAGAAGAGTTGGGAAATGACAGTGAAACCTCTCAACCAAGAATTCTAAAAGTCATTCTTGAATTCTGCTTCAATACTGCTTTGAGAACTTACAGTAAATTGTTTCTCCTAAGCTGTTTTTTAAATTATCTGATTTTGAGATTTTAGAACTAAACTATACGTTTAGTTCTTTCCATGATAGTTAATTCTTCTTTATCATTTCTAAAGTTCTTGAACACAGTAGGATTCCCATCAGATTTCCAAAGGGGGTGATTAGGTGGGTGGCTGCTTAAAATAATCATTTTTATTTTTCAAGGATTTCTTTTCCCCATCACAAAAGTCATATATGCTTATTGATAATCAAGGAAATAAGGAGGCCGAGGTGGGAGGATCGCTCAAGGTCAGGAGTTCGAAACCAGCCTGAGCAAGAGCAAGATCCCGTCTGTATTAAAAATAGAAAGAAACTAATAGGCCAATAAAAATATATAGAAAAAATTAGCTGGGCATGGTGGCGCATGCCTGTAGTCCCAGCTACTCAGGAGGCTGAGGCAAAAGGATAGCTTGAGCCCAGGAGTTTGAGGTTGCTGTAAGCTAGGTTGACGCCACGGCACTCTAGCTCGGGCAACAGAGTGAGACTCTGTCTCAAAAAAAAAAAAAAAACAAAAGAAAATCTCTCCCACCTTAGTAAGATTTATCTCCTACCCAGAGTAAACCAGTGATAACAGTTTTGTATATGTATTGTTCCAGCAAATCTGTTCATACTATTTGACAACCTTTTAGTCACTTAATCATGCACATTTTAGCTCATTAAATATTCACCTGCATTATTTTAAATAGTTGCATAGTATTCTAATGAGCATGTTATTTAATCAGCCTATTACTACTGTACACTTTACAAATTCTTCCAATCTTTTAAATATTATAAATACTGTAATAAACACATGGATTACTTCTTAAAAGAGTATATTTGTTAACTGACTTTAAAATATTAGAAAACTGTAGTAACTATTCTTCTAATGTACTTAAATCCTAGAAATATACCATAGCTGGTTCACACATAACTATTTGAGAAATAAAAAAAAAACAACTATATAATTTGTTGGCATCAAATTAATATTTGAACTTTGGGACCTGATGTTTTAGGCTGCTGTTTTGAAGTTCTGGATGTCTTAGTCTACCTGCTTTTCTTCATTTTGTTTCTTAAATTTTTAATTTTTATTCATATTGCTAACACATTTAAAATATTAATATGTATGGATAAATGAGGCACAATTAATGAAAGAAGTGTTACATACCTCAGGTGTATCAAGGTAGAGAAAAAGGTTAAGAACTACAGAAGTAATATCTTCTTACCATGGGAAGAATGGTTAATGCCAGACTGTTAAAGTCAAGAAACACTTAACACATGAGAGATTTGACCTAATTTTTAAAAAATGTACAGGAATTAGCTGAGAGAGTACTAGGGTGAAGAAATGGCATAAGGACAGAGAATAGAAAAATGCATATATTAGGACTAGTTAATTTCAAGAAAAATCGAACAATTTAGAAAAGGCTGGGACACAATCATGAGGTACCAAGGTAAGGAGTTTATATTTTATACTATAGGAAAAAGCAGCATTTTAGGAAGATTAGCTTCATGGTATACAGATGATGAAATTATTAGTCTAAAACAATTACAGGCAAAGAACTCCTCAGCCTAAGATGCTGTTGAAAAGAAAAAATGAGGTACTTAATTATAGTAGCAATTTCAAGGATGGAGGAATCAAAGATGATTTTGGTTCATTTGTGTAAATGACAAATATGAACAAATTCAAAGTGTCTCTTAGAGCTATTATTTTTGACTCCAGCTAAATTGATCAACTGGAAAACAATTTCAGAGGCACCAAAGCACAATTCATAAAAACCTGATCATCACAAACATATCTATTAACTACTCATTTAAACATTTTATTTTTATTCTAAATGGTCTCAGATGGAGGTTCTAAGCTTGAATCAGATTCATAAAAATATTCTGTCCTATCTGCAAAGGTCAAGTAGGTGGAGGCATATATAATTGTCAAGGTTGTTTTAAAGGAGTATGGAAAACTGAATCTATAAACTAAAAGCTTAAACAGCTACAAGATCTGGTCCCTATAAATTCTGATCCTATTAGCTACCATTCTTCGTCTTCTACATTTGATCACAGCCACACACACTTCCTTGCTGTTCCTTGTACATACAAAAAATGCTTCAGCCTCATGAGCTTTGTATTTGCTATCATCCACTTGAGAGGATCTTCTCCCAGATACCTACATGGTTTGCTCCTTATTGATTTTAAGTCTTTGTTCAAATGTCATCTCTGTGATCCATTTCCTGACCATACTATTTAAAAATATGTCTCTCTTGCCTTCCAAACACCTTTATTGCAGCACTCCCATCTTCCCTACTTTATTTTCTCCATAGAACTTACCACTATCTGACATACCATATATAGTACCTATCAGTTTTTTTGTCCATTCCTTACTTACTCCCAATCCCAGATTGTAAGCTTCATGAGGCCTAGGATTTATCTGTTTTATTCAGTGATGATCTTCAGCACCTAAACAGTGGAATAAATAAATTTGTACCTCTTTCTTTTCTATATAAATGTTTGAAATCTATTTTTAATGTTGCTGTCAAATATTTATATTTTCACACCGTCAGAAAAGACAATAATGAAAATATGAACAAATTGATATAAAAATCTATGTAGACCAATCTGGAATTTACAATTTTTTTTAATAAAAGATGTAAACTGTCTCAACTTGGGACACCAAATACTAGACTTCATTGTTTCATACCAAAATGGTATTTTTAACAAACCACATGAAAACTTAAAAAAATTACCCTATAGTTACTGTGACAGGTATTCAGTCAAAAGAGAAAAAAAGGTTTATGGTACTATAAGAACTTGTATTTCTGAAAATGTTAGATCTGCAAGTATAAGCACTCCCTAAAATTATAAAATGTGGAAAGAAGAAAACTATGAGGCAATTTAAAAGTTCTACTACTTCCTCAAGATATTCTTTAATAGAATCATCCATGGTAAGTGGATAAAAGAAAGTTAAATTGGTAAAAAAAAGATATATAGAATACATTCAATAATTAATTATACCAAGGAACATTAGTATAAAAACAGCTTAAAATTTTCTTTTGTCAGAATTTCTCAAAGCTAACCCTATAGCATATGATAAATACAAATGATAACAAGATTCTTCAGACACTTACATTTCTTCAAAACACAAAGATCCAATCACAAGAAAAAGTATCAGGTTATTCCAAGTCCTACAGAATGAAGGTAGGATCTATACTCATCAATATAGTAACCTAAGTCATTATTCATATAGTTTTTACATAAATTCCACATATTAAAAATCAAGAGATAAATGCACATAGAAATTATAAATGTTCAATTTAATTTCAGTATAATAAAGACAAAAAACAGCAAGTAACTTGGCATCTTGCATAGTAAGTTTAACATAAAAGTTTTAAACGTTTATTTTGCTAATGTATTTTTCATTGCACGTAGCCTTTAAAAAGGACTTCAGAAATACCTTGGATGTATTT
The DNA here is from genome assembly GCA_963574885.1 of Lepilemur ruficaudatus. NCBI lineage: Eukaryota > Metazoa > Chordata > Mammalia > Primates > Lepilemuridae > Lepilemur > Lepilemur ruficaudatus. Next base: position 124,680 of record CAUYRT010082296.1, on the reverse strand, counting down.
TATAAATAAACAAGGTAAGAAGAAAAACTCTTGAATTTCTGAGTGATGGAGTTAGTTCTGCATTAAATGGGCTCAAGCTATTAGTAATAAAACAGAAGTTATAAGTAATTCCTTGACAAGAGTAAGAAAATAAAATTTTTTAGTAAATGAGAATGTACTGATGATGGTCTCTTATTTCTCCTCCCAGATATGCAAGTGATATATCTTAATACTTACTAGAGACAAATCTATCTCAAAAGTTTAGAACATTAATTTTTCTCCTTTTTGATAATATTCAACGGAAAATAACATTTAGAAAAAACTTTTTCCATGAGGAAGGAATAGTAATATCCACCTGCAAAAGGAAAAAAATACAATTTGATTTAGAATGTTGACTTCTAAATAAATAAATATACTAACTTAGAGAGAGATCATGGTTTATGAAAGCATAATTTTGTTAATTGAAATGTGGCTAACCTGTGCATGTATCAGTAATGACATTTCCTATAACTCTATAATAACCAAAAGAATATATAAATGATGAAGAATATCTTTAATGTTAAATATGAAATTTAGCCTATGGCTAAGTTTTCAAATCTACTATCACATATTAATTTGTGTGATCTTGAGAGTTTGTATTTGAATATAAGATGCACACTGAATTATTGAAATACACTTCTCGCTATTTCCTGAATACTCTTCTGAAGTCCTGAGCTACAAACTCAATCTATACTCTAAGTAACAGATTTAAGATGCTCCATATTGGAATTATTTGGCATCAATTTAAAATGAAACCTAAATGAAAAAGTTTAGGATTTTTTTTCCCCAAAGAAGGTGGAAAAAACCAGTACTTAAAATACACCAATATAATACTACGTATTTCTATTTTTCTTTTGCAAAATATAATGCCAAATTAAGATTAACATTGGCTAGGTGCAGTGGCTTACGCCTATAATCCTAGCACTCTGGGATGCTGAGGTGGGAAGATCACCTGAGGTCAGGAGTTGGAGATCAGCCTGAGCAAGAAAGAGACTCCTGTCTCTACAAAAAATAGGAAAACTAGCCAGGCATGTAGCTGTACCTGTAGTCCCAGCTACTCAGGAGGCTGAGGTAAGAGGATCGCTTGAGCCTAGGAGTTTGAGGTTGCAGTGAGCTATAATGATGCCACTGCACTGTAGCTGGGGCAACAGAGTAAGACTCTGTCTCTAAAAAAAAAAAAAAAAAAAAAGACTAACAGTAAAAGATATGATTTTTACTATTGGCTCTTCACAGGTTTCAAAATTACTTACAAAGATATAAGTGTTTTAGCTCTACAGATAAAACATCCAGTCCTGTTAAAAGTTTCCTAAATGTATGCTTCATTACATATTATTTCCTATTCTCTAAGAAGAGACTAGAAAAAAATTGCATACTATTATAAATTTTAATACAACATTTTTTCTATATTTTCTTACTCCTCAAATATTTAAATTTTTCTTTAATCTACTGTCAGGATTAAAAACAAGAAAAATTTTCATTTTGCTATAATAGCTCCAAATGATCCTTCTTTACATCTATCTGGAGCACTTAGTGATAAAGATTCACCTGATAAACGTAAAATACAGGATTTTTCCTTGTCATTTAGAAGACAGATTAAATATAACTTTCTAAAACCTGACCAGATACATTTAGGAACACAAGAACAACAAGAAAACAACTTAACTCCTCACTTGATTTGAAAAATATTGGATAATATATTGAACAAACAGGGATGGGTGCAGCAGCTCACGCCTATAATCCTAGCATTCTGGAAGGCTGAAGCAGGAGGATGGCTCGAGGTCAGGAGTTTGACACCAGCCTGAGCAAGAGTGAGACCCCACCTCTACCAAAAAAATAAAAAATAAAAAAATAAAAAAAAATATATTGAACAAACTTTGTAATTCACTCAATAAATATTTCTAAGCATCTGTGTGTTAGGCTCTGGAATGTTTTTAGTGGAACCAAAAAATTATATGTTTGTCAGTCTTTCACGCAATGGCTGAAATAAAATAAAGGAAACAAGAACTTGAGAAATGATTTTTAAAAGCACAAAGGCAATATTATTTCCATGTAAAAGCTGACATTTAGGGCCGGGCGTGGTGGCTCACGCCTGTAATCCTAGCACTCTGGGAGGCCAAGGCAGGCAGATCGCTCAAGGTCAGGAGTTTGAAACCAGCCTGAGCAAGAGCAAGACCCCATCTCTACTATAAATAGAAAGAAATTCATTGGCCAACTAAATATATAGAAAAAATTAGCCAGGCATGGTGGCGCATGCCTGTAGTCCCAAGCCACTTGGGAGGCTGAGGCAGAAGGATTGCTTGAGCCCAGGAGATTGAGGTTGCTGTGAGCTAGGCTGACACCACCGCACTCACTCTAGCCCGGGTAACAGAGTGAGACTCTGTCTCAAAAAAAAAAAAAAAAAAAAAAAAAAAGCTGAAATTTAATTCTAGCCACCAGACAGATAACATATTGCTTTTTCATTTTGGAGAAAAACTTCTGCAGGTAAAAAACTGACATTGTTATTAAAAATGAGAGCTTTGTTTTATATAATATTTTACCTTCAATTAGAATTTAAACAGATGGTCCTTTACCCCTTGAATACAATTTCTTAAATTACATCTGAAATACTTTTGGGGTTTCCAAAATAGACTGTTATGACTAGGAAGGATTCAGTAAGAACTGCTTTTATTTTGTAGATGTTCCGCTTGGTTACAATTGAAAAGGATAAGATACTCCTTGTACAAAATAACACCAGAATTATGGTACACTATACAAACATACTCATCCTGAACATCATTTTTTAATTTAATGAGTTAAAATACCACAAATAAGGAAAGTAAAGCATTTTCCTTCAAATTTTAATTAAATTAAAATACTTTCACTATGTTTATATGTATAAAATTAATAACTACAACTGTAATTTGGTCTTTTTCTAAAGTTAAATATTGAAAATAAAAAAGTAAACCAGACCTTTATATTTTTGACTTGTCAAACAAAAATCTTTGGCTAAGGATTTAAGAAAACATTTTAATAAAAACAAGAAAAAACAGTATACTATTATAAAGTTAGAAGACATAAAATTAAGACTCTAATGTTTTATCTGTAGTAAACTATTTCAGTTTCTGTTTCCTCAGCTCCCAATATAGGTTGGGTATCTGTAAGGTTTTTCTTACCTATAAAATTATGATTAAGTTCATTCTGAGTCCCAGTGTATTTTGATGCTTTCCCCCTTCATTTATAAAGAAATATTTAGAAATTTTACTAAAAATTATCTTCTAAGTTCTCTTGAAAACGTGTAAGCTTATACTTTATCTGAGGTATGTAAAATTTTAAAAGTAATTTCAAAACAAAGAGAAAACTTATATTTGTTCTATTTTAAAATCTGAACTAATGTATACTGAATATAAATGTACATTAAAATAAATTCCTCTGATGCTGCATGAGCTCTTTCAAGACACTTGACGGCATTTAACACAAGTATTATTAAATTGCAATTATACTATTTTAAGAGACACATACATCTGAACAGTTAGTATTAACTTATTTTTACAGGATGATACTAAACATAAGATTATCAATGATATACTGAAAACACATTATCAATACAACTGAAAACACATCAGTAACATTACTATACATTAAAATACAACTGTAGAGTATGGCCAACCTTACTTCAGCAGCACAGTTAATACTGGAGATAATTTTAGAATCTTAACGCCAATATTTACGTGCTGCTAAGGCACTGCTGACATTGCTATCATAAGAGCTATGAATAAAAAGAAATATATTTTCTTCAGAAGATCAGATCCTTGTATTTTTGAGGCAGCACAATATGGCCTGCACCTTTTCAAAATCCACAAACCATTATGTGCTGCTACTTTACTCCAAGGTTTTGTTTTTTTTAAACACATATTAGCACCTAAAGAATACAAAAAATATTTTCTTTTAGATAAAAGGAATGCATGTAAAAAAAAATCTGTGTTTTAAGATCATAACATTGATATAATATGCACAATTAGTTATTTTTGGAATACTTTAGGTAGCATAATAAAATTTGTTTTTATATCTAAAACTTAATGGAAGTCTACCGTGTGTCCAGCATCATGCTTTATGTCAGAAAACATAAAGAATATGAGGAATAGATAAGTATTTTTTTCCTGTGCCAACTTAACATGGCAAAACAGTTAAATATTTAAACTTTTGAATGTATTCAATATATAGTTAGTTTTCCCTGTACAAGCAAAAAAAGTAAATTCATAAAATTTAGTGTTTACCTTGGTAAAAGCTGAATTTACAAACATTTTGTTCCTGGCAGTACACCTTTCAAAAGACATCTTCATCAAGTAGGTCAGACTTCATGTCAAGGGAAAAACATGAAATGACATTGAAGAGCTCAGTTTCAATAAACTTAAGCTGTCAAAATGCAGATATACTTTTAAAGAGAAAGATTAGAAGTCACAGGAAATATTTTAATTCTAAATATAGTAAAAACATACAAAGCTCCAAATAAACCAATTCTCCCTTAGGTAATGTGTTATAAAAAATCCAAGTATTATTTTGCTCTCAACATTTATCTCTATATTAGAGTGGTTATTGTCTTAGAGTATGATAATATTTGACATAATAGGTGATTCTAAAATATGGAGTCTGGGAACATGAGTTAATTTGGTACTTTGAGATGAGAAATAAAACAAGAATCCTGTAGCTCTTCATCTTCCTATACCCTACCTATCTCCACTCCATTTACCAGGCAAGTATGCTCCTAAATAGTTTCCACTTACTTAGATGTAGGAAGGATATTACTTTTTCTCTAAAAGATATCAGGAAACTGCCACCACTCTAGCTCAAGCCTTGACAACCTATTTTGCTCCAGTTTTCTTATCATTAAAATGACTGGGCTAAAGCTATAATATTTCTAATACAGAATAAGGTGATGTACACAACCAAAACAATGAAATTTGCCTCTCCATTCTAATATCTAATTATTTATATGAAGCACATTGTCACATATTCCACATTATTTCTGAGTATTTTTCCCATGATTAAAAACTGTATGTAGCTAATGTCCTATCTAAGCAACCTGTGTTTCATATATTACTATTGTCTCAAGTTTCTGCACAATTTTTAACATGTAACCAAGATAAATTTATAATAACTTGAGAAATACATATTTGTATTTATCAATTACATTAAGGAACTGTCCTTTAGGCTCCCTTACTCTCACTTTCCAGATAAAAATTTAAATATATTTCTAAATATAAAAGGCTATATATAAAAATTTTTTTCACTTAACAAATATTTTATTGAACACCTACTATGTGCCAGGTACTGTCTTAGCTACTACACCAGTTGGTACCAAATACCAGTCCTTTCTCAAAAAGAATTTAAAATCATTTAAATATAAGATATAAAATCACAAAATAAGTAAATAACTCTTCAAGACTACATATTGTTCTTTGTTCCTATACAACAGACATGAACATCAAATGAATATTCCAAACATTAAATGATTAAAGAAGGAAACAATTGAGTTATTTCATTTCCACTTCTGTTTTCTTTTTTGTGGAATGTCCATATATTTTCAACTAGGCTAAGAGTGTCAAACTTGAATATGAATATTCACATTTATGTCAATGTTTTATAAATCTTAAAAACATTTTCATAGCAAGGATGTTCTCATTTATTATTACAATTGATCTTTGAACAACAAGGGTTGGAAATGCACAGGTCCACTTATATGCTGATTTTTTTCAATAAATACATTGGAACTTTTTTTGGAGATCTGGGACAATTTGAAAAAACTCACAAACTATGTAGCCTAGAATTATCTAAAAAATTAAGAAAAAGGTATGTCACAAATGCATGTGACATGCATGTAGATACTAGACTATCTTATCATTTATCACCATAAACTACATGCAAATTATAAAAAGTTAAAATTTATCAAAATTACACACACATAGTTAAAATTCACATTAGAAATGTAAAGAAATGTGAAGACATAATAGTAAATCATAACTGCATAAAATTAAATGTAGTGCACACTGTACTACTATAATAATTTTGTAGTTACCCTCTGTTGCTACTACAGTGAGCTCAAGTGTTGTGAGTATTCACTTAAATCGCTGTGAAGCTAGCTAATAATCTCCATGTGAGCAGTTAGTCTCTTCACTAAATTGCGTATCACAATAAAAAGTGATCTTTCACGGTTCTCCCACATATTTCCATTGTGTTTAGTGCAATACTGTAAACTCTGAATAACACCATGATGCCCATATGAAGTGCCACTGGTGATGTGAAAAGTATTCCTAAGAAGCAGAGAAAAGTCATGACATTATAAGAAAAAGCTGAATTGCTTGACATGTACTGTAGAGAGAGGTCTGTGGTTGTGGTTGCCTGCCATTTCAAGATTAATAAATCCAGTGTAAGGATTATTATTTTTAAAAAAAGGAAATTCATGAAGCTGTTGCTGTAGCCACAACTGCTGGCACGAAAACCTTGCATTTCTTGGGAAATACTTTTTTATCTCATTGAAAATGTAGCTCTTCTGTGGGTACAGGATTGCTGTAAGAAAGGAATACCTTATAGACTCTAATATGATTCAAGAAAAAGCAAAGTTATTATATGACATCTTAAAGAAAAATGAAGGTTAAAGATCATAAGCTAAAGAATTTGTTGCCAGCAAAGGATGGTTTGATGATTTTAGAAAGAAGTTAGGCTTAAAAAATATCAAGATAACAAAAGCAGCAGCTTTTGCCTACAACCAAGAGGCAGCAGATAAGTTCCCAGATGCCATTAAGAAAGTCACTGAGGAAAAAGAACACCTGCCTAAATAGATTTTTTTTTTGAGAGAGTCTTGCTCTGTTGCCTGGGCTAGAATGCCCACAAAATAGGTTTTTAATGTAGACAAAAATGCCCTATTCTGGAGAAAAAAAAATGCCATAAAGGACAATTATTAGGAAGAGAAGAGAGCACCAGGATATAAGGCAGGAAGGGGCAGGCTAACTCTATTGTTTTGTGCAAATGCAATCACGTTTATGATAAGGACTGCCCTTACCTATAAAGCTGCTAATCAGCAAACTTTGAAAGGAAAAGTAAACATCAGCTGCCAGTCTTTTGCTTGTGTAACAAGGCCTAGATAACAAGAACCTTTTTGCTGGATTGGTTCCACTGATGCTTTGTCCCGGAAGTCAGGAAATACTTTGCCAGTAAGGTACTGCCTCTTAAAATTCTTCTGATATTGGACAATGCCCCTGGCTACCCAGAACCCCATGAGTTCTATACCACAAACATCAAAGTCTGCCCCCAAACACAATGTCTCTAATTCATCCTCTAGATCAGAGGGTCATAAGGACCTTTAAGGCTCATTATGCACGGTACTCTATGGAAAGGACTGTCAATGCTGTGGGAGAGAACCCCCATAGAGAGAACATCATGAAAATGTGGAAGGATTACAACATTGAAGATGCAATTATTGTTATACAAAAGCCATAAAAACCAGCAAGCTAGAACCAATAAATTCCTGCTGGAGACAACTGTGTCCAGATATTGTGCCTGACTTCACAGGATTTACAACAAAGCCAGTCAAGGAAATCATAAAACAGATTGTGAATATGGCAAAAAAGGTTAGGGTTGAAGGGTTTTAAGATATGGATCTTGGAGAAATTCAAGAGCTAATAGACACTACACCAGAGGAATTAATAGAAGATGACTTGATGGGGATGAGTGCTTCCAAAGCAGTGCCAGAAAACAAATTGACGTTAGACAATCTGGCAAAAGGGTTTTGATTATTCAAGTCTACTTTCGAGTTCTTTTAAGACATGGACTCTTCTACAATACTGACACTGAAACTAAAGCAAACAGTGGAAGAAGGACTGTAATATATAGAAACATTTTTAGAGACATGAGAAAGCAAAACAGTCAAATAGAAATTACAATGCATTTCCATAAAGTTACACCAAATTTAACTTTGGTGTAACGTAACTGCCTCTCCTGTCTTCTCTTCCACCTCTTCTGCCTCTGCCACCCTTGAAACGCCAAGATTGACCCTTCCTTTTCTTCCTCTTCCTCAGCCTACTCAACATGAAGATGACAAAGATAAAGACCTCAAAGGAAGATTTTTCCTTACCTATTTTTATTTCATTTCTATTTTTAACTATATTAGATACTTAAAAGAACTGATTTCTATTTGAAAGCCTGATAAATTTAAACTATTAGAAAAATACTTTTTCTTCGTATTTCAGAAAAATATGGAAATTCTTGATTTAAACGTATTAAGAAATTAAAAGATTCACTGGAGCAATTCCAGGCACATAGAGAAGGTATATATCTTTTTTTACTTGTGTTCAATAGTAACAGTAATATCCTCTCAGTGTGGTAAGGTTTGTTTTTTCCTTTCCACTTATCTTCTACTTTGGGGCTACCAAAGTAGGTTTTATATTTTGACTTCAAGAATGATTTTAAGCTAAAAATTCCCTTGAATCTGTTAAGTTTAGACTGTTTCCACTCACATGATTCAGATACTAATACACAACATGAAAATGTTTCTGCTGGTTTGTTGTTTAGACATATCCTTACATGTCACTACATTACTTTAGGTTTCTCAAACACTTCATTTTACTTTTAATCCAGCATCAATGCAATGCATAACAGTAATTACTTTCTTCAAACATGCTTCAAATTCTGCACTTGAAGCTTTAAGGAACTGGCTATATATAGCACCTGGGCCACAGAATAACTATCCTTGCTCAAGCACAACGGAATAATGCACAAGTGGAATGATATGTCAATATTACATCTGGAGGAAAATTTAAAAATAGCTATTGTTTAATATCTTTAAGCAAAGGCCCACACTGTGGGGGCTAAACTAAACTGAATGACAATTTCATCAAACATGGTAATTTTTTCATTACTCTATTATGAAGTTGAAAGTTTTATAAAATTTCCAGGAAAACAGATTAAAATTTGTTTTTGCTTGACTCTTGTTTCTTGGATATAAATGCCTAAAAACAAAAAGGATATGTTAACTAGAGAAGATTCTTTTAAAATTCAGTGTTGAGAACAGGCATGTAATGAAATAATATTCAGATATAATCCAAAACAACTGTTTTATAATATAAAAAAACCTAGTTTTTGAGTTTAAGTGAATATAAAGTTTTACTGTGTCTATACTTCTTTGATTTTTTCTGACAGAGGAATGAATGAATGAATGAATGAATGACTGCTTAAAAACAATGTATGAAGTAGATTTCAATCTGGACAATTTATTCCAGAAAGTCAGTTTATACACATTAGCCCCTCAAATATCATTACCAATAGATTTCCTTACGATAGTGTCCTCATATGCAAAGTTAAACTTCTTAGAAGCCATTCATATATTTTTTTTATTTTTGATGATGTTACTTGCTAGATAAGACTGAATTATAAATATATCATGTTAGCCCAGCAATGCAATATAAAATTTTGATAGCACAAATAAATTTGCCATTTACCATAACATTTTTCTTCTTAGATACATCCTTTTGCTCCCTTTTGTTATGTATACTTGCCCACTGTTATTCTCTCTGAACACTCAATTTTATCTTGTGTCAATCATCCCTTGTGCATTCAGTTAGTCCAAAAAACCCCAATTGATTCTTTAAGATCTCAGTTCATCAACTGCTTTGCCATTATTAATTTCATACCTTAAATCTACGTCTAGCTGGATTTTCTATCTTTAATTAATAAAACTTCCTAAACCTCATATATAGAAGAATATATCTAATTTCCTATAGTCTTTACTTTTCTGCCTAAGTATCAAGGTTAATATAACCAAAACCTATCCAATATTTCCCACTTCTCTCCAATGAAAACATTTCCCTCCCATTTAAAATGTCTCTTTTAAGAGACACGACAACCAAATGCAGTATGTAGACCTTTTTGAAACAATAAAGAATTTTAATAGGAGCTAGGTATTATTATAGTTGGGGATTATTAACGATTTTGTTAGTGTGTTATAAGTATGGTGGTTATATATTTAGGAGAAAAAAGGTCCCTATCTTCAGAAGCATAATGATGCAGTTAGGAGTGGATAAAAGACTGGTCAAGTGTGATGCTCCTGTGGCCACTTGGCAACTGAAACAAATAAACTTACTCATCATTTGAATACAATGATTATCCTCTCTCACACTGAGTGATTCTTTGAGGCTCCCTGAAGAAGTGAGAGGCTTATAACAAATTCTTTTCCAGTTCTTTCCTCCCCTAAGCTGTATACTCCTATCTTATATTTGAATCTTCACAAAAGCTACTGGTGGAGGCTAAAATATGTACTAATCCCCTTTCCATTTATCTCTGCTTTTAAGGAAAACTTAAGTCTATTTTCTCCAGTGGATTCTGACTTTAACCTTCGCAGATGATACTGAATTGTCCATTCACTAAGAACTTTTGAATACAATTATTCTCCCTATTGAGCACTGTGCTAAGCAGATAACTGGTTTCCCTATTTCATAATCATCCCTCCATTCATTCAAACTGGACTAGCTATGTGACAATCTTTCCTGGTATGGCCCATGTCATTTCTCTATTCCTTTGTCTTAGTGCACTGGAAATATTACTGTGCCTCCATCCCTGAAATCTCTGCTTTTGAGTTGGCTGGCTAAAAGAAAAGCACTTTTTTTTAACTAGATATGGAAAAAATCCTAATGGCTAGATGTAGAACCAAAGGAAAGTGCCAATAAAAAAAAAAAGAAAGAAAGAAAGAAAAAGAAAAGAAAATTCAGACAACAAAAACAATCAGTTCTTATCTCTTATCTTTATACAACAGTCATAATTCCAACTCTGGTCATTTATATTCTAGGCTATGAGTCTTTAATTATCTCCACAATTTTTCACTCTTATAACCTTCCAAGAGCAAAACGCAGTCATTTTCAAAGGTAAGACAAAAATAAGTAAATTAAATATCTTATTTAAGAAGTCAGCTTGAATATAAATCTGAGTAGATGGGAACCTTTAAACACCTTAAGTTTTCTTTCTATATTAGATCACAGAATTTAAAAAATCATAAAAGATATAGTAAAAAGACAAATGGTATATAAACCAATGATTTTTTTCCCCCTTTCTTTAGAAGTTTGGTGATGTTTTTTGTGACCAGAAATATGCTGTAGGAACTTAACTCTTGTTTGTATCAATTAGCCTATGGTAAAACTAGTTTCATTATAGGTCATTTTGCTTAAAGTCAGTTCCAAGAACCTACTGACAATGTTGAGTGAAGACTTAACTGTACTAAGCTGAAACTTGCTTTCTTATGAGAATTTTATTTTGTATCGATTATTACTGATATAAACGCACTTTATAATATTAAGGAAAAAGTTTATTTACAATGGTTTTAATTCTAATATCCTAAGGCCAAAAATAAAATGAATAAAGATCAATTTAAAATAAAATTGACTTAGAAAAACTCTGTGTACTTTATTAAGTCATCTCGTTAAGGATTTGGAGGACAAACTGCCAATTTTAAGTCTGACTATAGGGCACCAAATAGTAGGGGCATAATGAAACAATTTGAATAGCTAAACTACGGATATATAAAAAACTAAAAAAAATTTTAAAGAAATTAAAATTTAGATACTCTTTGGTATTATTTTCCTAAACATTTTAAATTAAGGTTCTGAAATTTGATCAGTGGTAGAGTACTTGAAAGTGATGGCATTCTTTGTAGTACTTACTATTAAATATATCAAAATTTCATTTTCATAAACTTTAAATATTTTTTACTGTAAGAAAATGAGATATTTTAAAGGAGTTTGTTTTAATAATATGAAAACAAGCATAAATTTATTTACTGGATATAATAGGAAGAATGAAACTAGTCTAGGCAAAAAGTCAGATGGGATCACTGACAACTAAACTTACATTTCAATTCTGTATTCAATTTATTCCTGTCTTTACATGGATATTAAGTTTAAAAACTTAAGTTTCAGACTAATAGTAGATAAGAGCAAGATTACACAGAATAGTCTTAGGATGCTACCTATAGCATTTGGAACTTGAAATCCCTCTTACACCAGAGTTCATTATATTTGTATGTTTATTTTCTATTTAAATCAAGCCACATGCTGTTAAATTTTGCCTTTTGTCTTTCTTAAGAAAACAACTAAGTAACTTCACAAATAAGAAATTCTCTCTTCTTCTCTTAATCATCCATCTTGAAGCTGAGAAGTTGTTCAGCGTGGGAAAACGAGTCCAGCCCCTTTCTATAAATTTGGCACTGAAATTCAAATTTTATGGCTGCAATTTTGTTGAGAGCAGAAACAGCCATGGCTTAAACACAAATGGTTCAGACTTAATTCTGTCATTCTGTTAAAAGATATATATGACAAATATATAAGACTGAGGACAAGGAACACCTGGCATTTTGATTAAATGCTCTCTAATTCTCAAAAATAGCAGTTACTTGAATAATGACTAAAAAAACAGCTGTAGCATATTGTGAACTCTTCTTATGTTCATAAATGATAGAATACACAACTTTAAGAGCCTAGATTTGATATATTTACTAAGTTAATGGCAAGTCATCCTGTCAGTAGGTTTATAAGACATTCTCTTTACCACCAAATGCTGACAGTAGCTGGTACCCTTATGAATTTTTCTGCTTTGGATCATAACATCCTTCACCACTAATCCAACTGCCAAAAAAGCAATTCATTTTTTCTATTTTGGCACACTCCGGTCTCTCAGAAACATTCCCATTTAAAAATTTATTCACGATAATTAGAATTTCCTCCTAAGTGGCACAGGTAGGTAGCAATTTGCACAAGAGTAAATTTCCATCACAAATAAATTAAAAATAGGACACTTAACAGCTATGTTTAGGGCATGATATAATTACATCATTACAGTTTTATTGAAAGCACAACAGATTTTATATTATTTGCCATACCCTTGATTACTTACTGCTCCACTGATTAAAACATTCTGATTATTTTTGCAGTACTTTCAGTCAGTATTTCATTTACGTTATTTATAATTCAACAACTGACAATATTTTCTAGGCTGGTATGATACATGCTTTTGTTATTTTATTGCTAACTTGGTAACATTTGTCAAAACTTATCTTGATAACTCATCCTATATGAGCAAGTTACTGTCATTTCTTTTTTCTAGCTTAGCTTTTGATAGCAGGCAAATTTAATATCCTGAATTAGGAAGTAATTTGTCTTCATCACTTTTGTTCACAGGACTAACACTGACAGCACTGCAAAGTAAATTTGCTGCTTCATCTTCTGTTTCCCTATTTATCAAGTCAATGTCTTAAGATTTTTGTTGTCGTAGATTATTAAAACGATAGATGTAATGCTCTAACTTCTTACAATGCACCTCAAGATGTTTTTAAGCACCAAATATTTTAAATTCATATAACAGAAATATATAATTTAAGCATATGTATCCAAAAAAAAGTAAGTGAAAAATCAAAACAGTTCAAAAAAGAAAATGAGGGAAAAAAAGGAAAGACATATGATTATTTCTGAATTTTTTGTCAGGTAACAGAGTTTAAGATTTTTAAACTAAAAAAAAAAAAACAAAACAAAACTTGAAAAATACTCCATCTCTTTACTCAATTTGTAAAAATGAACTCCAACCACTGCAATTATTTAATTTTGACAGCATTGAATATAGGAAGATTACTATTCCACAACTTCTGGAACATCCACATTCCACAAATGAATAGCTTAAAAATAAATCCTCATCTTAAAGAAACAATGGCATTAAACAAACATAAAAAAAATGAAAGAATAGAAGACATGTACATAATCACAAAGGATCACTAACAATTGTCACTATGTTCCTATTTTTCTGGGCATTGTTTAATTGGAAACATCATTTTAGTACCTAAGATTAAAGGTAACTCCAGGCATACTACCTAAACAGACAACAGAAAGCATTCCAACTATGAAATATGGCAAATGGCCTATGTTTAAAAGATGCTGGAGAGTATCCAAGAAAGACTGTTTGCTTAGAAATTTATAAAGGAGATGAAATGAATTTAAGAATGTGATGTTATCTGTGCTTATAAATCTGTTAGAAATTAAATGATACATATTTTTTCTTTTAAAAAGTTGACTACTCTCCATTCTATAGTAGGAGTATAATATCAACTGAAAAGATTTCTTTTTCTAAGAGTTAAGTTGAAAAAAGGCTGAACTGGCTTTCAAGGGACCAATTAAGGAACCCAAGCCTGGACTATATAGGATTCTTTAGGGATTTAAGAATGTTTCCATTCTAATTTTCCAGAAACAAAAATATAACAGAAAAAACTTAGAAAAAGAAAGTGACCTGTGGCATTTGGCTACTACTTTGCAAACTGGCTTATTAACAGTTTTTAATATTTAATTGATTCCCCTCCTCCCTAAAAATTCTCAGTACTTACTGAGTTCAGTGGCTGATCATCTATGACCATAAGGTCATCCCTCAACACATATACATTATTTGAGTCATTGTGAGATAACGTAAGGAAAGTATTTGAAGCACTAGTTTCGTTTCAACAGAGCAATGCCTCAACATCATTAAGAACAGAAACAGTCTTGCACTTGAGTTTCTTTACTTCAGAGATACAGAATTAGCTGAAGGAATAGATGAAAACAAAGCTTTTTGGTAACTGATTTTAGGGTCTCAAAAACTTTTAGGGAAGTATCTTGGGCATTTCACATGACTTGGATTTGTGAGTTTTTCTAGGGATATGATATTCATTTTAGCTAACCTGTTAGAATTACTCCTTTAGAATTTACAAATTTCTCAAAAGTTAAATGAATCAGGGGAAAAATGTGTCTTATTTTAAAAAAGAGGTGTGCATGTGTATATATAAAAGGAATGAAAAGGGATTGCCTTCCTGTTTTCTCCACCTCCTGAAGTTTTAACAGCTAAATGTTAAGCTCCTCACAAAGTCGTAAGTGTAATCTAATAAAATGTAAAAACAAACTATTTTTCAAGAGAAGAGGATACTCTCAATTTATAAAACCGTAAGATCAATAAACCTGAATGATGATGGTAATAAAAAAGACCATTACTCCTTTGTAAATTCCTTTGAAGGAAAGGGACTCAAAATTGTGATTCTCAGACTTAGAGATGATAGAGGCTGGCTATAAAATATTTCCCAAAATAGAAAATGTACCCAAGCCAATGGCATAATTCTTGCACTAAACTACATTAAATATCAAACCTCAATGTGTAGTGGGGTAAGGAGAAGGTAGAAAGTTACCATACTAGGATGGGTAGAAAAAATAATTCAGAAGCAAACCAAAACGACACCAAATAGTAACTTTTTATAGCAATGGTAGGGAGACTGAGAGTTAATACTTACAAGGTAAGAACTGCTGGGCTAAGTAGGGGGCTGTTTTATTATGGTCTTCATTTTATCATTATGAAATCTAGGAAAAAGATAAAACAGAAGACTTTAAAAATTTCATCACATTACATAAGTTAGAACATTTTCAACTGAAGTTGACAATAATTGTTTTCTGATCCTTACACAATACAGAAAAATCACAGATTATAAACACTCAGCAGTAGCATTTATAAACTTCAGTCCAGTGCATCATTAGTTTTTAAAATTTGCTTTTTTATTACTATTACCTTCTTGATGTTTAGGAGAATTATGTTAAGTGTAACAAAAACTCGTACTTCAATGTCTAAATTGGAGCATGCTAAGTTTCTGGAGGACTTCATGTAACTGCAGATATTTTAAGATAAATTTAAGATTACATGTCAAGATTGATCAATAAGTCTCTCTCTCTCTCTCTCTCTCTCTCTCTCTCTCTCTCTCTCTCTCACACACACACACACACACACACACTCTTGCACAATCTAAAATCCATATATTCCAAATCCCAAGAATTCTATAGTAAAACAGTATCAACAGAATATAAATACAAAGCTTAAGTTGGAGCTTAAAATGCATAAAAGAATCTCTGGAAATAGTACAACATGATGCTATGGCCAAAATAAAATACTGTTGCCTGAATCAAAAAGTAAGTGGAAGAGTAGTGATAAGAAAAGAGAAATTGTTTCTATAGTTGTCCTTTATTTATAAGTGTAGAAAGGATTAAAAGCCAGCATACAAAAGCAGGAAACATATTTACAGCTCATCTTTAAAAATAAAATAATTTTTAGAGATAGCCTAGAGTAACTTGAGTTGGTTGGAATGTTTGATTTCTGTGGGCCTCATAAGCTGCACCAACTAATGGTTAAGCACTTACTACAAGACACAGAATAGAAAGAATACAACAAACCCATCTATGCTATTAATGGAGCACTCCAAGTGTACATTTTGCTGTAGAATATCTTTATCACAAAAAAGAGTACATTTTTTAAATTTCAAAATCACTTGTTTCAAAATCCATAGAAAAATCAAGAGACCACCAAAAACAATCTCCACATCCTATACCTGGACCCTCAATCCAGCTCTTCTGAATTCTAACGTTCTGCCATGCTTGTTTTCCTTTATTTATTTATTTTAAAGAAAAACGATTACACATAAAGTCCCTTGTGTGCCATACTCTTATACTATTCCACTCACCTAAAATGTAATCACAATCTTGAATTTGACATTTATTTCCTTTTCATTTTTTACTACAAATTTGAGACTTTAAAACAATGTCATTGCTTTTAAACTTTATATAAATGGTTTCATATCATACATATCTTTTATATAAATGTTACATTGATTATAAACTGTCTGCAACTTGTGGTGGTTAAAGTAGAATATTTACCCATGATGATACACTCAGCTCTCATTATAATAGCTACAGTTCATCATACGACTATGTCACAATTTGTCATCCTGTTGCTTAACATTTACATTGCTTTCAATTTTTTCCTATTAAAAATAAACAAGACTTTTTTACATGTCTGAGTTTATCTAGAGCATCTAGAAATGAAATTGTTGGGTTCAAGCCTTGTATCTTCAATTTTACTAGGATATTGCTAAATGCTTCCACAAGCAGCATATGAAAATTTCCCCTTTTTATATTTTCTCCAACATTTGGAAGTATAGTTAAGAAAAACAACTGCTGTCTAGATGAAAATTTAAAAAACTCATAGGTGATTAATCCCTTCTGTTTTCATCAAGTGTAGGTCTAACATAGGTATACTAAATGTCCAAACAAACAGAACAGACTAAAATTTACCCCAAGGCGCTTGGACAAAATTATAGCTCCTCATATGATTGAGGAAATACCAAGACTTAACCTAGAACTGTTGTCACAGAAATAATAAGATTCCTAATTAAATATTAAGCTTAAATCCAAGATGCCCAAAGAGGAGGAAAAAATGCAGGAAAGGTAAACGGTTTATTGGTATGAACACCCTCCCCCATTTAATTTTGGGCAGTGCTTCTCACATGTAGTGCTCCTAAAAACAATCTTCTAGAGCTTGTAAAAAACGCCTATTTCTGAGTCTTCCGCTCCAAAGATTCTGATTTAGCACGTCTGAAAAAATGTTTTATTCTACGTTATTTTAATACAGGTGGTCCTCAGACACTAAGCAGTAATTAGTGGTAAAAAAAAGGTGTTTTTAATAGAAAGGATTATGTAACTCACTTTTTATAACAGTAATTAATGTTATCTGTTAAGTTACATTGACATATTAAAAAACACTCTAGCATTAGCCAACAACAACAAAAAAGTTATCTCAATTTATGGTTGCATGTGCTTGACTTCACAATGCCAGAACAGGTTATGGGCTCATTTATTATTTCAGATAACTAAGCACATACTATGAAAAGATTTTTTTTTTTTTTTAAGTAATATTACTAGGGAATTAATATTCTGAGTTTATTGTGATTGGTAAAGGAAAACATTAAGAGTGGGAATGATTAGGAGTGATTTTAATGAAGATGACAAGGAAGAAACTATGGTTACCTTTTAAAATAGTATTTGAATGCTATTGCAAATATTAGACTTTAATGGGACATTAGGCTTATACAATAAAACAAAATGTCATTTAAAGTTTCCCACCAAGAATTCTACAAATGAAATCAGAACTTTAATAGAAATCCAAAATTCACCTCTTTGTAAGTATAACCTATTGCAATTATTTAGACATAAAAGAGAAGAAAATTATATCAATATTTAGGTTATACAAATCTATGCAAATTCAAATGATAAAAATAAAGAACATTCTTCTATATTATTTGAAATTACAAAGCTCTATTTCCAAAAAAATTTGGAATAATTTGAACTTTCTTATATAGTAAATCATAGAAATAATAAATAGTAGTAAGAAAAAAATAAATCTAAATTTTAATCTGTGATCTGCTTTGTTTTTAGTTATTTACAACACTAAGTAATATAGAAGATTGTTTTCTTTTTTTTTTTTGTTATAGTGAAATTGGTAAGCATTTGGCCTTGTTTAGACAGGGATATAAAACGAAGACAATATGGGCTCAGAATATGGCCCAAAAGTGAAAGAAACCCTCCTGTATGGCCATAGCCAACTTTCTTCTTTTCTTTCCTCAATATATTACCTAACTTTTGGTATCAGCAACTAATTATTAATAATTTCTTCCACTGTACCAGCTTAAAAGTGAAAAACATGAAACATACCACACATACTTCCAGAAGCAAGACAGTTTTCCATTATAACAGATGGAATTAACTGAAAAAAATTGAAATAAACTAAAACCAGAGTAAATAGTAAAAAATAATACAGTCTAAGAGCTACAAGCATCTACTGTTCTCTTTATGTTGCACTGGGAAGAAAATACATTTCTGTCAAAGAACATATTTTCTATACTGTATATATATTACACTGATACTTGGGCGCCTCCCACCTGGTCTGTAAAAACTCATGGGTGCAGGCTCCTTGGGCCACCATTATTGCATATTGATGTTCTGTACAACAGCTGACAAGCAGCAGCGATCTCCCAGCCCTTGCTCCCAGCTGTAAGGGATAAGAACAAGGACTGTGGTGATAACTTGTTTATTCACTGCTGCTGCTGCTTCTTAAACAGCAAGCTGAGAAAAGCATATGCAACTAACACACAGAGGAAAAATGTTCAGCCCAACCTATCTACCAGGTCTGCTTATATCACTGTATGACAAAATTATTTAGGAAGGAATTTTTCTTTAAAAAGTGGGGTAAGGAAAGAAAACAAAATTGGTATTTTGATTAGAGAGCCTATAATGTATCTAAGGAAAATAATTAATGACATGTAGTAATCTTTAGGTTATTACAATGAACTGCTCAATTATCAAAATTCTCTGAAGAGTTTTAACCAGTGTTAGGGTGAATTCATAATGAGAGTATCTTCCCTACTTATCTTCCTGGAAAATAAGAAAGTGTCAAACTCCAGTTAAGAAATGGCACTTTATTTTTACTTACAAAAGGCCCCTGGCTCCCAGGTACCCCATATCTAATCACCACCATATGTTTGACTTCAGACAGTATTAGCAAAGAAATTATTTTAGTCCATAATATTTTTGCAAAAATCTCAGCTATTAAAAATATTTCTATGTGCAATTTACCTACTTTAAATGTGCAATACAAGGCTAAAAACTTAGTAAGCAAACTATCAATTGATGAGTGGCAGAAATAGAAATATTTATTAAATTACCTTTAAATGTAATGTGATGCTATTTATAGACTTACAACTTTAAATTTAAATGCAACTCATCTTTTAGCACCTTAAGCAATTTTTGATTCAAAAAGATATAAAAAGTCAGAAAAATTTGGACATCTATAAATTATTAAAAAGAAAAACCCATACACAGAATTGGCTGGTAAGTTTAAATAATAACATCTAGTCAAGAAGGCTAGGATTGAGATTTTTTAAATAAAACTATGAAATAGTAGCAATATTTTAAACTCAGATCATATTTTATCAAAAAAAAAAAAAAAGAAAACCCCAATCTCTTATTTTTATCAAAATTGAAAAAGTAATTTTTGTACTTAGTTCAGTGAGGAACAAATGTTAATAATAAAAATAAATAATTCTGAAGATCACAGGATAACAAGATAACTTCAAATATATTTATTATGAAAGCTACACAATAAAAAAGACTAACAGCAAATACTAAAGGATTTAAAAAAATTAAGACATTTAGAAATAGTAATGGATTAATAAACTATTAAGCAGTGGGATTAATCAGTCTCACCACATTTGAAACATGCTGCACGTTCCTCCAAGTGACTCTAACCATGAAAATAGGAAAGTAAAACTAAACCAGATAATATATGTTAATGGACTATCAGAAATGTAGTTTGTGGTGCTGTGAACAGAAATTCCACTTGAAAATTTATTTAATAAAAATTAAAAATGTTCACATTTATTAAATACAGTCTTTTGAAAAATGCTTGTCAGAAAATTTAATTCTGATACATTAGAAAAACAATATAAATAGATTAAGGATGTTATTTGCTACTTCAAATAAAAACAAAATACACACATGCACAAAATTGCTTCAGCAAACATTTAAAAATTGTATTAAAAAAGTTAATTGTATCTTATTTAACAAACTCTCAGCAACACTATAAAACCTCTATTAAATTGTCATAGCTGACAAACTGCTTAAAACATTAGTCCTTATAAACTAGCATTATATACCACTGACAAACAATGAATAATTTCAAGTTCCTTCATATGTAGATATGTTAAGGTACCTCTAGTTTATTCAAACATTCTTTCTTTCTACCCTAAAAACAACCATTTCAATTAGACAGCAACAGTATAACTGTATTTTAGGGATAATTAAGAATT
This sequence comes from Lepilemur ruficaudatus, assembly GCA_963574885.1. Taxonomy (NCBI): domain Eukaryota; kingdom Metazoa; phylum Chordata; class Mammalia; order Primates; family Lepilemuridae; genus Lepilemur; species Lepilemur ruficaudatus. The sequence continues at coordinate 103,955 of CAUYRT010082296.1, read as the reverse complement.
TTTCCTGAAAGTGAATGTTAACTTTGATAATGTACTTACACAAATAAGATACAAATCACTGAAAAAAAGACAAAAATTAAAATAAATCTCTTCTTGCAACTTTTGCACAATGACCTATCAAGGGTGTTAGATATAAATAATCAGGTTTGTAAATTGAAAATAGTCAAAATCTTTACAGAATGCCTTTTAAGAGGTATTTAAAAGAGCCAATCATACATAGCAGTAGCAGCTGTTATTAATCTGCTTCCTAAAATAATACATACTACTAATTAGGTTAAAATTTTTCATCCTGTAATAATTGACCAAATACTAGAAAACTGTTAATATATGTACTGATTTTTTAGATATTTATTAAGCTAAATTTTTAGACGTTTATAAGCCAGTATATAAGTATAGAGAGAACAATTATATGATGTTAAATATTTGTGTTCAACCAGTAAGTTTTGACACCTTCGAAAATCACAAATCATAAACTCTCTAAATTAGGAAAAACTTTGTGGATTTACATCTTTATTTACAATATAAACTCAAATGCTGTCTCTCTTCCCTAACTTAACTCATTAAGGCTGTGTCTACAGATATCTGGATTGAAAGTGATAAACTGAACCTGGATTTTTTTTCCCCCAGACACTCAGGTAAACCATGTTTTTCATTTTTCATCTTACTGTTTTCTAATCTGAAAAATACTGCTTAAGTCAGTAGGGGAAAAACTGTATGTATTTTCATCCTATTCAAATTAAGCTGCTTTTCCATAACATTCTTAAATCGAAGTTAGAAAGACATTCTATACCTTGTATTTATCTCAAACCACCACCAATGACACCAATATAAAACTACCTGAACTTCACTCTTATATTAAACTCTGATTTCCATTAAATTTTAATATTTTATATAACTTTAACAGTTAATAGATTCACATTTCTGGATTATCTATTTAATATCTCATAATATAGAAATGTTAAACTTCAGTTTAAAAAAATTTAAATATATCTATAAACATATATATCTTAACATTCAAACATTATTAAAAACATCTGAGAACCTGTTTTAAAAGATTTTACATTGTTTAAAGTTAAAAACAGTTCTATGATCATGATGATAATTACACTTCACTCTTAAGGCTAAATTACACTTTTCTCATGAAAACAGGCCTTTAGGATTTCCTATATCTTAAATATCTAAAATAAATATTTTTAGGTGAAAAAAAATTTTTAATTGTAGTAAATTTTATAAACCCCACTTTAGCAAATAGATTTTTAAAAAATGTATTATGTTTAATACTTTACCATGAGATTAATACTTTACTATAAAAGAATTAGCCAAGTAAAATTTAGTAATGCTGTTCAATAAATTCATTTCCACAATACCAGATCACCATTTAGAAAACAAAAATTGCGTTGTTAAATACCATGTGAAATTTTCAACTGAAACTATAAAAATCAAAAAAGATAAATATGCCAGAAAAGTGGCTCTGTGATAAAATATTTTGGAAGGTTAAAACCATAAAAGCCACTGAAGTTTAGGCATTCTATAATTTTATTTTTAGAATTTACAACTTTTGATATGAACAACTTAAATATTTTACTCACAGTACCTATGAGTAAGACACTAGTAGTTTCTGTTTAAGAAAGTGGGTTTTTCAGTTTCAACCACATTGCCACTTTTGGTTAGGATAGTACTTGGAATACATTACATTGTCTTAAAATAGTCTCATTAATCTTATCGAATTTTGCAGGCTCTACCTACTACTCTTGCTGTCAAATAGCCAAATACCAAATTCCATTTGATTTAAAACCTCCATTTTATAAGATGAAAAGTCCACTATTAATTCTTTTACTTAGTACACTGTAATAACAACCTTAAGGAAATAAAAGAAAAAATACTATATATACTTATTTTTGGAATAAATAAATTCAGTTGGAGTTGGACCTAATACTAGACAATGAGAACATTAACTGTATAAAATAAAATTTGGAGTTTTAATAAGCAATACAACTCAGCTTTGGCCACTTGACAGGATGATTTCTGTTAATTATTTATTGATTTTAGTTTGTCTAAAAGTTTCAGCTTTACCAATTGTCTAGTCCAATTAATACTGCAAAGATATAAAATTATATGCTTTTAAAATTCATTAGTATACCTTAATCTCCTATCATGTTCCAGCATATTATGTGAATATTCAATCAAAGAAGGTAGGTTGTTCTCCAGAATTGGCTCTCTCCTAAAGGTCAAAACCTGCAATAAAAGTGTCATGTATTATAGCATGAAGACACTCAACAGATTTTCATCTCTTGTAGTTTCATAGTTGATCCCTGAACGTAGAGGTAAGGTCTTCAAAATGACCCTAATCTTGCCAGTGTTCAAAGAAGCCCTAACTTGAAAATAATGTTTTAAAAATAGAAATAACTCGATTAGAAACACCTGTGATATACTTTATCATCTGAAGTCTCTTCAAACAAATCATATTAATATGTTTCTGCTTTCATTTCTCTTTAGGGCATTCATTTTCAAAGGAATATGGATGAGTGTGTATGCAGGTAGCTAGCTGTTAGAGGACTGGTAGAAGGGGACTTCATAAGGAAAATACCAGAAATATCCTTTATGCTTCTAAAACTCATAAAATACATACAGTTTAAGATTACTGGAGGTATAGGGACAAAATTTAACTATCTTTCTCCTCAAGTTATCAAACATTTTAATGATGACAGAAATTACTACTATTTTCAACTTTAGTCTTTTTGCCAAGCCTGAGTGAATAATATCAATATTTCCAAATATTTTAATACATTAAAGTTCTAACAGATCAAAATATGGAACTTATTTTTCGAATAAATACTTACAAGTAATAAATGGACCACTACTGGACCAAATGGTTTTTTCATGTTTCCGAGTAGAGGTAGGATATAACTGAATGTATGTAAGTGGCTTTTTCATTTGTTTCACCTTTCTAAATCTTCATGATTTAATGTAGGAATCAACTATTTAAAAATATTAAATTATCAAAGGTTTATAATGTACTACATATGAATCATAATGATCTGAATGAGCTGCCCACTTTTATTTAAGAATGGCTTAGAAAAATTAAAAATGAAAACAAAAAAAACCCCACCTTTATTCTTCTGCCACCAAATATTTGATTGTTTAATAACAAAAACCACACAATCATACATATCTCATAAATACCAATCCAAATACCACAACATTTTAAAAAATTAAAATAATTTCTACATAGTCTTCCTCAAAAGATATAGTTTTCTACATTTGAGCACTCTGAAAGTTAAGATATCTTAAGTTTAGAAATCATAGAAGGAAAATAGTAAAAAACTTAACATGCCAAATGTTAAGTTTTTAAATAGTAGGGAGACAAAAATACTAGATTATAAGAAGCAAAAGAGGTTTGGACATAAATACAGTAAATAAACCAATGTGGATGATAAAAAGTGACATTATTAAAAAAACTTCAAATAGTAAAACTCCAATCTAAAATATAGCTTATTATTTATACTTAGAAACCACCATTAAGTCTTTCAGTGCAAACATTCTTTAGTGAAATAAGGCAGGATTAAACAAAAATATATTAAACTTCTCATAATTTTAAATAAATACTAAGAATAAAATTCAAATATATATATTTAATATCAATTCCAGTATTTGAAACTTGGCTTTCTAAAAGGAAGATCCTTTAAAGCATCTGTAATACAGACCAAAATAACAACAAAAAAACCCCAAAATTCCAGGCCAAAAAAAAAAAAAAAAAAAAACAGTTCCTTACCAGAAAACAATATTTATATGAAGGATCTACAGTCATTTGTACATGCAAAAATCAGATAAATATATAAACACATATTAGTAATGTAATATTCTAAAATTGATAGTTACTCTTATTAAGATAATCAGGACTTTAAAGTTCTAATATTGTCACTTCTAAAAATTAAATGCTTAATCTCATTTTCAACGCTTATTTGAAATAAAGTGGTACTTTATTACTGATTTCCTTTGGTCTTACAAGATTTGGGGCTACAAAATTTTAGCAAGTCATAGTTTGAGTTCTAATTATGTGCCAGAATTAGTTGCCTGGCACACAATTTTCTAAGTTTGCTGAATTGAAAGAAAAAAACCCCACAAAACTACATGTACACTCTAATATGACAATTCTTTCTAAGATGTGTTTTCTAGTTATAATAAGACCAATATCTGTTTCTTCTAAAAAAGGGTTAAAAAGAAATCAATGGGATTATTAAGCTTCATTAGACAAAAGAAAAAAAAAAGAGAAGAGTCAATTTTAGGTAAGTAATATTTTAAAGTAAGAGAGACAATTTTTTATAAGGTAATTTAAAAAAACTGTATAAATTTATACTCTACTTGATTTTTTAATTGAAGAAAGCTAACGTATCATGTAGAAGAAATACCTAATACAGTCTCTAGGAATTTTTTTTCATTTTGTAAGCCAAATCAACTGACCAATATTTCTGGATTGAAGTATTCCCTGACATTCCGAATTACTACATACCAATAAATAAACAAACAAATATACACGTCTGCACAAAACAAAATTGTAGTACACAAATCATAATGAAACAAGGGATCCAGAATATGGAAGCTACTTTGAAATTTTCATCCTTAGCTGTAGTTCTTGATAAACATTAAATCTGGTAGTAAATCTGATTAGAAAAAAAATGCACTGTTATATACAAACACCTGAGGCTACATTGTGTAAATGTACAACTAACACAAGTTAACAGCATTAAAAAAAAGTTTGTTATTGCACTTTTCACTTGAATTTTTAAAAATAGTGTGAAGGGCAAACAAAATGAAAATCAATGCTACCAGGAAGACTGATACCTTACCTTCTTTTATTCCCTCTCCCCGCAGTATATAAATATAGCCTCAAAAAGAGGTGAGCTACTGTAGCCACATTATATCCCACCATTGTTTTCCTGTGATAATGACTTTTCTAGTCCTTACGATATAAAATAAATTAGAACTATCAATTTCTACAGAAAAATATGGATTCATGCATATAAACATTAAAAAATATATATTTGTTGGAACTTATATGCTGATAAAACCAAAATCTTCCTCTTATGTAGCATCACACAAAAGGGAAAATATTTTTAATGCTGTGGATTTTATTTAGGCGCTAGTGCGTTCTCAACCTTCAGGTAAAATATTTTAAATAAAGAAATCCTTCTTTTAAAAATGGCTTATTAAACAAAAACAATCCTATAATCATCATTCCCAAATTACACACAACAAAAAATCCTATAAACCAAAGTGCTAAAAAAGTATGGTGAAACTTAACCAGACTGATAGAATTTAAAGCCTGCCCCCATTTCTCCAAAAATTCTCAGAGTCACATAATTTGAATGGAAATTAAAATACAAAACCAAAAACAAAAATCAACAGTAAAAAGCAAAACCCACTAGTTCTGGTACTTTAGGTATAATTACATTTAAAATAGAAATGAGATCTACAATTTTATTGAATCAAATTTTATAGAGAGGATAATTACACCTTTTATGAAATTTTCATGAGTTGTTCCAAAATACACAGCTTTGAAAAAAGGAAATGAACGTGGGTTGTGTGATCACAATTCATGTTATGAACGCAATACAAAATAGTATGCATTATAAACTCGGCTATTCTACTATTTAATATAAATTATATTTACAGCCCTACGAAGACTTGTAAAAGTCAATAAGATTTTTCATTTGATAATTTTCTAACAATGCATTTTGGACTTAATGTGAAAATACAAACTATAAGTTTCAAAATTTCAGCTACATTCAAAAAACAATATAAACTTCTATTAAATGAAACCATCCTTCTTAAAGCATATAAAGCTATCTGTTTATCAGTGAGTTTATGGCTTTTCTTTGAAAACCACACCCGCCTTTTATCAAGATGCAATTAATGACAAGCTTGGTAATAAATAGAAATATATTGACGGCTGTCTTAAGCAACATTAAACAAAACCAACTAAAAACCAAATAAAACACAATACACCCACACTGTTGTATGCGATATATTTCTTCATAATGAATTTATCAAAGGAATGAAACCATATATACGCACCTGCACTTACTTACCTGTTGTATTGTCTAAATTAAGAAATATAAATGTCTTGTATAATAAAGTTTTAAGTTCACTGCAATGACTGAATCAGCAAAATCTATATATTTTAAATTAGATGTGAAAAGTTTAAAAAACACATTAAATTTTTATGGAAAATATGGAAAAGATCATTTGTTAACATTAAGAAAATTTATGTTTCTTTTTATCAAAATAAAAGAAACAATTCTCACATAATCTGCATCCAACAAATATATGTAGTTTAAGATAGAAAAATTCCTATCAAAAGAAAAAAACTCCTTCAATCAGTTTTTAACCAATAAAGAACAGGGTCAAATATATAAAAGTCGCCAGCAGAAACAGAATTTTGCAAAAACAGCCTCGTCAGTTTTGCTTTTAATACACATTTCAGAACCACCTGAAAGTCCTTTATGGGAGAAAAAAAACGATTAAACACCAACTTTTTTTTTAAACTCCCGTCTTAACGTTTCGTAACTATCTCCGTGGTTCTCTGACTAAAAGTATAATTTTTCGGAAAGTCGAGAATTATAATCTAGCGTTCAACATTCAAACCCCCCAGTCCCGCTTCCTTCCAGCCAATCAGGGGGTAACAAGTCCAGTGTTTTGGAAGCTCCGTTAGACACAATTTGAAAAACATCACATTGCGCTCTCCTATTCTCCTCCCAGAAAGATTCTAAGTGAGGGCGGGTCCCCAGTCTTTATAGAAATATAAGAAATCAATCAATCCTTATATCACTTGTAGGCGGAAAAACAATGTAGGCAGACAGTCCTTAAAAAGGGTGTCACTGCGATTCCCAGGCAGCGATATTCCTCTTTGCGAACAATTGAACAGCTGCTGCAAAAAAGCATCTCCGGAATATTTGCAACGGAGCAGTGCGCTCCACACGCAAAACATCACACCAGCAAAGGGTTAATCTAGTGGTGCCTTCAGCGCGGAAAACGACTTAAGATCTAGTCTGCCTTTAATGCGGATTTTTTTTTACAAAGGCCACAAAGTATTACCTAAAGTTAAAGCAGTTACTGGCTCACATCATTGAAGAGCTGTCGAGTAAGAACTGACAGAACTACTAGTTTAGAAAAAAAAAAAAATCACTAAAGGGAAAGACAATTAACATCCCCTTCTCCCCTCTGCCTCAGCGTCGAGAGTCCCCAAGAAAAGGTGACTGCAAATTACCGTTACTTTGGGTATAGACTTCCCGGGAGGAAAACATCAATAGTTTCACAGATTGCTTTTTTCCTTGCGACATGTTTCAAAGACTGGAGGAGGAAAAAGTCTTCTAAGAAAAGTGCGACTCGGAGGAAATAGCCAGGAGAAGGAAATCGCTAGCTCGAAGCCCCATCTTTCATCTCACTCAAGAACACCCCTCCCCCTTGAGAAAGGGCAACGCTGAAAGAGCAAATGACAAAAATCCCCAGTAAGAAGTGAAAGTCCAGCATCTTCCTAAGAGCCCGTTACAACCTCAAAGCCTGCCCCTGCCCCATCTTGGAAGCGCCAGACGCGGTCAGTACGACCCTACTCAAGACCTACTGGGACCGGAGCGCGCAGGCGGGAGGGCGGCGAGGGCTTGGGAACCTCTCATTCCTAGGACACCTCACGCTTTAGCGTCAAAAGACGACAGTGTAGATGGCTGGGTGCCGGGCCAGGGGTACTCTGTCTGCCACAACCGACCGGAGGGACCCATTACTCCGGGTCCCGAATTTTCCGTCGACCTTAAGTTTCTTGTCATGCGAAGACGGCCATCAGCCGGCCGGGAAAACTGCGAAAAAACGCGGCTCGGCTCGGCTATGGGAGAGGAGCGCGCGCCCCCTCCTCCTGTCAAGATCCGCGGCCTGCGGAGACCCGGCTGCGCGCTGTCCCCCGGCCCCGGGCGGGGGGTCTCGCTGACAGATCCGCTGGGCGGCGGCCGCTCCGCCGCAGCCGCTCCGCGTCCCGCTCAAACTACAGCTCCCCTCCCCCCACAGCCCTGTCTCTCGGCGCTCCCGCCACATGCCGCCCACCGCTGCCCGCTCGCAGACGCTCAAGTTACCCCTAACCCTATTTCCTGGGATTTTTCGCGATTACAGTGAGGGCAGACCCAGCGCCCACTCCCTGCACCCCCACCGCCTGCGGGTCCCACCACTGCCACCTCCGGAGTCCCGCTCTGCTACTTCTTCATGGTCTTACCGACTGCGCCAACCTCGGCGAAGCACCGCCGACTGCCCTTTGCTCCAAGCGATTTTTGGCGAATTTTTTAGTGATTTTTTCTGGCGGAGTCCTAGTGGCACTGTACTCTGAGACAGGTTATCCCGTCTCTCCCGCTAGATTGATGAGATCAGGCATCACTCGAAAATGGCGCCGAAAGCGCTGAGGCTCCTCATTCAAATTCGTTAGAGCCAACCCCGCCGCCCCAGGGCATGCCGGGAACGCGGGCTGCCTCCGCAGCTGTCAATACCGCCTCTTAACCTCCCTTCTCCCGCTTGCCAGACACTTTTGCGCAGGCGCAAACTTCAATTCCTCCCCCACCCCTCGGCCCATGCCTTGCACATGCGCAGAATCACCGCTGTTCGCGGCTCTCCCTTCGCCTCCTAGGTCTCAGTCCGCTCGCCTTTTTTCTTGCGCGTGCGTGTAGTGCCTTTGCACAGCCCCGGAGGTGGAGTGACCGTACAGACTGTGGGCCCAAGGGTGCACAGATACCTAGCAGTCGACAGGCATTTCGCTTACTCTTGGAGGTAAACAAATAGAGGCCCCGCTGAGGCGAAAAGGAAAACGTCTTACAGCCAGTGTCTTAAGTTCCCAGCAACGGAATGTGTCTGAGACACGTGTACTTAAAAAACAGTCCCGCCAGCGCGTAAAGCTCTTGCCGTTCGCCAACGCTTTACAGGAGCTTTCGCTCTTAAGCCCGAGAACAACTTTACGAGGTAGGAACAAGTATTATTCTCAGCTCGAAGACCAGGAAACCAAGGCTCAGAGACGTTAAGTAATTTGCCTAAGGCAGTACAGGTAGCAAGGCAGTGGACTAGTCCACATCTGTCAGATTCTGCAGCCTGGGCCGTTTTCTTCCACGCTCTACGATCCAGCCTGAGCACACACAGGAGGCGTGGTTTCTTTTCCTCCTTTCTCGTCAAATATTCGTGTGTGTGTGTGTGTGTGTGTGTGTGCGCGCGCGCGCGCCTGCCTAGAGTTAATGATTACTTAAGTTTGCTGGAGCACTTCTTCCCTGTCCAAGGCTGCCTGTTGCGAAGGCGCTAGCATCAAATCCAGTTTCTCTTACCGTCTTATCTTTAAACTTTCTACTCGGTTTTGGAGATAGGAATGGGCAGTCTTTGGGTGTCACATAGGATGATTTTTTTTTTTTTAAATGGTGTGGTAAGTGAACTAAATCCAGCAAAGACGGGTTTCCCTTTTGCGACACATTGATAAAACTATTAATAATAACAAGCAACGGCTACCTCGTATTGACTGTGTGCTGTGTGTTGGGCAATGTGCTAAATAAATGCTTCATGGCCTAATCGTGTTTATTGTCTACAACAACCCTATGAAGTAGGTATCATCTTCATTTTACAGATGAGGACACCTGAGGCTCAGATTAAGAAACCTGCCTTAAAAGTCTTACACTGGTAAGTAGAAGCACAAGTTCTAGGCAAACCTGTGTCCACTCTCAAAAACTGGGTGCTATAAGACAATAAATGATAAAGTTGTCAGTATTTTAACACGTTCCTTGTGAAGGTTAAATAAGACAATGGATATGAAAGTGCCTGAAGTATTAATAACTAAGGAAATGGTGGCTGTACTGAGGGATGGAGAAAAAAGAAAAGAAAAAAAAATAGTAAGGAAATGGGAGAAGGGTAGCATGGTTTGCATTGTTGAGGTACACTGGAAAAGAAATGGATTTTAGCAACTTGAGATCAAGAGGTAATATGGCACAGCAGTGTATTTGTCTTAAGTCTCTAGTACTTTTGTGCACTGCTTAAGTGGATGGACTCTGGAACCAAACTGTCTGGGTTTGAATCCCAGCTCTGCTACTTACTTGCTGTGTGATCTTAGGTGAGTTACTTTATCTGTCAGACCTTTATTAAAACAACTAACATTATTACCTCATTGGGTTGTTGTAAGGATGTACATGAGCCTATATATTAAAGGCATTTCAACACTGTTTAGCATTTTAGTAAATGTTTGCTATTGTGAGTCAGTCATTAACATATCTTTTAATGGCTTCTTTAATGGACGTTTAAAAAATCTTACTACAGTTAGGGCCATTAGGGGTTAGCATTCTTATTCAAGAGCCCCTTAAAATGATAAATCAGCCTGACAAATGATTTTAGCCAAATATGAGTAATGATTCCTGTTAGGTGAATAAGGATGTTAATTTATTTTACCATTTCCTAAGAGTAACATATGGAAATGGAATAGTTTTATTGCTCTTTCTGATTATTATAGTTCCAAAAAAACCCCAGGGCAATATAAAATATATAAAGAAAGTAAGAACCATCCAAATTTCTACCTTCCAGAGATAATCACAAAGTCTTCGTACTTTAAAAATATAATGTACCTCCTGTGGGAAGAATCAGCTAGCCGAAGTCTGGATAAGTGGTATATTTGGGGAATTTATTTGCAAGATTGTACTAGAACTTCATGCATAGGTAAGTAACACAACCTGGTTTCCTCACTGTGGAATTTTTGATCTAGTGTCCTTTTAGATATACTCTGTCAAAAGAATTCTAAGTGATGATGATGTTGATAAAGAATAACATTTATTGAGGACCCACTATGTCAGGCATTGTGCTAAGCACGTATATGCATTTTCCCATTGAATCCTCATATAACTACTCATGAAGTGGGTGCAATTATCATCTCCATTTTGCACAGGCTAAAGTTTATGTGCAGGTCACTTTTAGAAGATATAAGTCCCATTTTACTTAAAATTTTATTTAATAAGCCTGAAATCCTTCGTGAAAATTTCTTGATTTGCTAAAACAGAAGAAAACAAAATCAAGTAACCTATGGTAGTTCGTATGTCTGTACAAAAAGCCCAATTGGAAAAAAATGGTCTTTTGAAAACTACGAATTTTATGTTTGACCACAAGGGGGTGCAAATTCCTGAGTTGAATTTGAAAGAAAAAGCAAAAGCACTTTTACTTCAGGCCATCCAATTCATGGGTGAAATACTAGTAAGAATTCTTGCTCAGAACTTTAATACTCCACACGGTGATGTACTTTATAAGAAGAAAGAACTAAATTATTTAGGTACTCAATTAGGGCAGAAGTTTTCAGCCTTCTTTCTTCTATACAGTAAAAAGTTAATCATACCTCCCCCACCCCTTCTACCTAGCCAGTTTGTGTCTCTGCATACTCCTATTTACTTCTCGTAAGAGTAGAACTGAAGTCATAATTTAAAATGTGGGATTTTGCTTTTGGAAACTGGAACGTAATCACTAGCAAATGAATGGTGAATATGGGTAGTATGGAGAACCAAGGTTTTGTAATTTCAATGCTTTTTTCCCCTCCTGCTGTTGCTAATGAGTAAGCTACAACTGAGGGAATGTTGGCTTCAACATAATGACTTATTTAGATAAAACTGTGAAAGCCATAGGTCTGTTCATCTTTCAAGAAATAATGCAGACTTTTAAAGAAGAAAACATTTTGGATAGTAACTTGGAAACAGTATATACTAGTGAATGTTTTAAAAACAATTTACTTAGGGTTTTCAAGTTCCTTTTATATTTTCCTGTTGTTTTGTTTCTCTGAAGTGGACTTACAACTTTTTTAAAAAACCTTTTTATTTGGAAATGATTTAATATTTACAAAAAGTTACAAAAATAACAATGGTTCAAGGAACATTCATATCATTTGCTTGCTCTTGTGCATGGGTGAGTTCTCTCTCTCCACTCCTCCCCCTCTCTCCTTCTCCATATATATATATATATATATATACAGTCCTTATAAAAACACAGGAAAAACACTATAAGAAAAATTTTTAATTCATATCAATGTTTTATGCTTATAGTTAAACATATACATGATAAAAAGCTATTCTGAAATTCTGTGTTGTTGACACTGCCAAACTATGCTTCTAAGATAACATTGGTGTTCTTCAGACCATCATTGTTGGATCTAGTCCAATGATTTCTAAACCTTTGTAAATCTGTTGAAATCTACAGACCCTCCTTCTAGAATAATGCATATATGCAAATAGTTTGCATATAATTTCAGAGATAGATGATAGTCCACAGAGTTCCTGAAGAAAACTAAAGGAAAAATGATTCATACATATGGTAGGCAGAATAATGGCCTAGCAAAGATGTCCCTGTCCTGTCTCTCTGGAATCTATCAATATATTATGTTACATGGTGAGAGGGAATTCAAGTTGCACGTAGAAATTAAGGTTGCTACTTTGATGGCCTAAGAATAGATTATCCTGGATGCTCAATGTGTGGAAAGGGGAAGCAGAAGAGTCAGTGATGAGATGTGAGACTCAACCAGCCATTATTGACTTTGAAGATAAAAGGAGACCATGAGCTAAAGGTTCATGAGGTTCACGAGCTCTAGAAGCTGAAAAAGGCAAAATAATAGACTCTCCTAGAGCCCCCAGAAAGGAACAGTTCTGCCTACATCTTTTTTTTTTTTTAATTTAATTTTTTAGAGAAGAGGTCTTGCTGTGTCACCCAGCTATATAGTGCAGTGGTGTGATCATAGCTCACTGCAGCTCAGAACTCCTGGGCTCAAAGAATGCTCACACCTCAGCCTCTCTGACCAAGTAGCTGGGACTATAGACATGCGCTACCACACCCACCTGCCTACATCTTGATTTTAGGCCACTGAGACCCCTTTTGGACTTCTGACCTCCAGAACTGTAAGAGAATAAATTTCTGTTGTTTTAAGCCACTAGGTTTATAGTAATTTGTTTATGGTGATTTTTTTTTAAGTGGTGATTTTATAGTGTTAGGAAACTAATATAATATATAAACAGTCATTTCATATGTGTGTTGATGATGTATGGCTATGGTAATAAGTGTATGTTTTATATTTTTAATACCACCTAGGTATTTTTCTGTACTGTTTTTATTTAACAAATCCATAAAAAGTACTTTTTTTTTCTTTAAAGGTATATAAAGTGTCAGACCTCAAGATGTACAACTGTTTAATTAGATAGCATCTTGCCTACTACTGAAATTATATACCTACACAAGATTTACTGAAATTTGTTGGTAGAAATGTGATGAGCTTTTCCCACAAATTTACCCATCTACATTCCCTTTTTAAAATGCAACATTTTGACTTATTTTATATGTTGATAATATCATTTTTCTATCAATTGTCTTGGATAATTTCTCTTCCCTATAACTAATTGGCACATTAAAAAACAATTAGAAAATCCTCGTCAGTCAGAGGTTACTTAAATAACTATATGCTATAATTAATTAGATATCAGCTTAAGAGAACATACTGTTTAGAAACCTAGATTTACTTTGCAGTTGGGTAGATTCTTATATGAAATATCAATACAAGTACTTTATTATCCGTAAATGTTTTATGAACAAGAAACTTTTGTCTTTGTGATTTTTAGAGGGTATCAGTATTTCCCATGGGGGAAAATTTATACATGCATTAGGAAATATACTCTTCTGTTTTGGGAAATTTACTTTGCATAGTTTAGAGCTCCGATTTCTAGAAGTGGTTAAAGGTGATTCATATATATAATAGCATTTTCAACTCTGTTTGATTCTTTTATGATTATAGAGGTTTTTTTCTTGTATGAGGAGTTATTTTGCTTCCATACTCTTGGCCACAAGTCATGGGACTGAACTAAAATCCATTTACAATTAATAATGGTCAAGATTTATTGAAGAAGTATGAACTTTTTTTCATCTACCAATAAGGATTCTTAGAAAGGGATAAACCTGTTTGTTTTTCACACTAAGATCAGTGTGAAAATGCTGGCCTAAGATAAAATATTAAGTATAGTGTTTTGAAGCATTGTTTTTAAAATAATATAAACTTTGTAAGAGCTTAATAAAGGAAATTTAGCCTATTCAGGTTTGAAATCAGAATCTTAAGAATTAAAACAGGCCTGTTTCTTAGTGTCACCCATTATCTAAGTGCCCCCTGAAGCTTCTGAGAATAAATTTATTCCCACCTACTTGTTATAACCCTTAAATAAGACCACTGTTATTTTCGGTCATGATAATAACTGAATCCTCAACCCCAAACATCCTTTAGTGACTTCTTTAATGGTTTTATGATTTTAAACCCATTACCATTCTGGCTTCCTTCTTCTGGTTAATTTCCACTTTAACAGGGTCCTTCTCAAACAGTGACATCTAGAATGGTATATCATATATTATATATGCTGAAATATACCAAGGGTTGGTATTAACTTTTTGTCTTGTCCATTAAAACTCTTGTATTTGAGAACAATTTTAGATAATAAAAAAGAACTGATAAATAATAGAAATGGATCTATTCTTGACAATTTATCAAAAGAAAATTGAAGAACTTTAATAAAATAAACTACACTGAGTAAAAAAGTTAAAAAAAATTACAACTCGTGACTTTCTCAGAAGCTTTATGGACTTGAGATGAAACTTGTCCTGGAAGTTGTGGAAGACAGGGAACCAGGAATCTGTTAACATTCATTTCTTATTTATTTTAATAAACAGAAGTAAAATTGAAACACTCTGGTCTCTAGGAGATATCACTGAGGATGTATGACCAGTTCTTTCAGACAGGTGAGCCTCATGCTACATCTCTATTCTTAATATATACAATTTATTTTTTATAGAACAAATCTATGGGGAAATAAGGAGAATAAAATACATCACATTCCCTTTTGACTAAGAAATGCTTACGTTTAAAACAAATTAACCTTTCAAGCAGCTCTGAAGAAGTAATTTATTTTAAATAGGTGAGCAGTTTATAGTTCTTATGGGAATACTTTTTCCTTACTTTTTTTCATCATAGGATTAAGCCCTATGTTTTTAATTTAAGACCTTTAATTTTTGCTGTTAACATTTAATTTACTTAATGACCCCATACTGTTAACTTTTGACCCAGTGAACTCAGGACAGTATATACAGACTGTATGTCTAATTTTAAAGAAACTGTTAAAAAAAAAAAAAAGGTTTGATGTAAACCAGAAGATTAAATTCATTTGAACTGTCCATGTAGAAAAATATCATACATATTTAATCAAAGAACTTTCACCCCTTATTGGCAGATGTATTTTTATAAGCATAGAGGTTTTTTTTTAAAGCAATTAGATGTTTATGCCATTGGAAAAACAACCCAAAACTGACATGACTTAACTGTAATTCTTTTAGTAAACTGCAAGACTACTAATATAGTAGGAGATATAAAACCTCTTCCTGACAAGAAATTTTTATAGCATGTGACTAAATCTAACAATTCCCCTTCTACCTTTATTTATGCTCAAATTTACCTTCCTTTTATATAAAATTGAAATTCCTAAAGTTTAAAGTTCCAGATGTAAAAAATGTTAGTACATACAGTTGTTAAATTAAAGTTCAAGGTTTCTTCTAAACCACTTAATGTAAAAATACTTTGTACATAGCTTTTATTTGCCCTTAAAACTAGACCTGAGGACTTGATTCTGAACATTTCCCCCCTACTTATAAAATACATGTGCGTTAAAGAAAACTGAGAAAAAAAATTAGGATTAACTGGTAGGCATTGCTTCTGAAGGCCCTTTAACAATATACCTCTCTCCTCATTTCTTTTCCCAGTTGACCAAGGAAGGCCCCATATTAGTCTTTTGTATATTAGCATTATTGAATTTTATCTATTTAGCATTAATGAATACTGCACTTCGTTTCTCTTCTTCAAGAAAACTACAGTGTGGTATCCTGTGGAATAGAAGGTTTTACCTTTGAGGCACCAGAGAGCAAAGTCCCTCTGATTCACCTAAGGATACACTATTCTTATTCTAAGGGTGGTTATGAGGGTACATTTACTTTAATCATTTTGGGAGTGAGGAATGGTTAGAAACTGAAGGAGCACAGATAGGCTAACTGTTCTCCATGACAGGAGGAGGGGAGTGAAAAGGAAACTCAAGTTTATAGGGAATCTGATTCCTGATGTGTGTGTATATGTGTAGGTATGTGGGTAGTATGTGTTTTAAATAAATTCTGATGAACTAACGAGGTTTGAAAATTGTATTTTGTTATAAATCCTATTTATTGAACTGTTTAATATGCAGTTTAATAATTATGGATATTTTTAAGTATGCCACATTCACTTATTCAAATATGAACAGATAGTTAAGCAGCAGCTACTATAAGTTGAACACTGTTAGGTACTGGGTATAAACAAGGTTTCTGAACTCTGAGAATAGTGCAAACTATATATGTTTTTGTATAACCTTCATGGTTTGCTAATAAGGTAATATGTTTCATAATTTAAATACTAGGGGAAATGTTGTAAAAGTGCTCTTTAGTTTATTATTTTTTAAATAAATGGAAGTATTTTTGTGTGGTTTTACAGTCATTTTGGACTAGGGCAGTGATGGTTGGGATAAGATGAGGGAAAAGTCTATAATGACTCCTTGGTACCTGGCCTGGTTGTAGAGTACGGTGGTGGTATTATTAACCAGGATAGGGACAAGTGGACGATCAGGGCTTTTGAGAGTCTGAGAGTATGTGTGTGTGTGTGTGGGCATGTGTCTAAGGGTGTGGCATGAAGGACTGGGAAAGGGGAGGGAGATGAGCTCAGGGAGGACTTATTAAATATGGAAGATTAAATGCTAATGTGGGGCTGGGCATGGTGGCTCATGCCTGTAATCCTAGCACTTTGGGAGGTATAGGCAGGAGGATCGTTTAAGGCCACGAGTTTAGGAAAAGCTGAACCAACACAGTGAGACCCTATCTCTACAGAAATTAGAAAAAAAACTAGCTGGGCTTGGTGGCATATACCTGTATTCCCAGCTACTTGGGAGGCTGAGGTAGGAGGATCATTTGAGCCCAGGAGTTTCAGGTTGCAATGAACTATGATTATGCCACGGCTCTCATGTCAGGGAAACAAAGCAAGCCCCTGTATCAAAAAAAAAAAAAAAAAAAAAAAAAAAGCCAACGGGAATTTAAGTAGAGAAGTTCAGCAGGGAGCTCAATATACGCGATTGAGGCTTAGGAGAAAGACCTAGGCTGGAAATAGATATCACAAAATAGGTGGTAGTTGAGATTATAGGGGAAATGGATGGTATTGCTCATAGAGACTAAATATAGTGAGAGGAAACGAGAATCAAAATTAGTAAACAGGCAAAGTAAGAGGATGCAACAAAAGAGCTGAGAAGGAATGACAGAGGGAAGGAAGAGCATCACCAGAGCTCAGTGTTCGAAGAGCCAGTAAGAGAGAGATTTCAAAAGGAAAGAAGTTACCAGTGTCAGTGTCAGAAAGTAAACACAGGTTAAGTAAGCTGAAAAAGATGATGGGATTGGCAGTTGTATCACTAGTAAGGTTTGCAAGAACATTTTTAATGGATTGATGGTGTCAGAATTTTGTTTGTGTTGAAGAATATATTAAAATAGAGAAAGGTTACAATAAAGGTATATTATTTCAAGGCTCTTCATTTCTTCTTCAAGACAGAAATAAGGGATGATAATTGCAGGGAGCGGGTTGCAGAATAGAGAAGACCGTACATAGAGTTTAATTTTTATAAAGTTTTAATTTTAATTTATAAAATGTGGGGACAAAGTCAGTAGAAAAGAGAGATTAAAAAGAGAAGAAATAAAGGTAAAGCAAGATTCTACAGATGATGAGGGAGTATGGGATCAAGGGTGCAGGTAAAAGAATTAACCTAGAAAGAGAGAAAGGACACTTCTTCTGAGGCTAGAAGGAAAGAGGTGGAGATATAATATGTATAACATATAAACATAGAGCAGGAAGTTGAGGGAGTACATAGCTGATAGTTCTGATTTTTTTTCTGATAAAGGAGGCATAAAAGAAATAAGGGCTGAGGTGAAGTAGCAAGTTTGAGTTGAAGTAAAATGGTATGAAATATATGTGCTAGGTAATGGGAGAGGGAGAAAGGTTATTATTAGCAGGAGAAGCTCATATACCTGAGAATCTAAGCTGCATAGGAAAAGATACTAAGGTATGTGGGAGATTGTAGTTTGAAAGAAGGGGGAATAGTTGAGGAATGGAGGTCAATATTAGGTAAGAAAGCAAGGTGTTTAGGGAGTAATGGAATGAAAAACTGGAAGAATAAGTGGTTGTAGTCAAAGATCAATATACCGGACTCTAAGGCTGTGGAGTAATTTTTTGGTGATCAGAAGTAGAGGGTGTGGATTTGGGTATGGAGTGCAGAGTGAAGTGGCTGTAAAAGCTGGTGGAGTCAGACAGAGTTCATGGTTATGGACACTGAAGTGGCAGATGATGATGGCAGAAAATGCAGGGAAGGCAGAAACTGTAAGCAGAGGGCCAAAGTACTTGACGAAGAAGGAAGGGAATGACTGGACAATTAAGTAATGATAATAAAAGAGAGGAATTCCAAGATTGTTTGATTATGCCTTTTTTTCCCCTCCTAAATTAAGAGCCATGAGGGCAAGGACTAGGTTTTAATCAATTCAACAAATGAAAATATTTGTTGGATTAATGAATAAGCAAATGATAACCACATATTGAATAAGTAATTCTGAAAAGTTTGGGTTTTTTCTTATGACAAGCAATTGATATTAAAGAAAATACAAATAAACAGGATATAGAAAAAAATTAATAATCCCATCACCCAGAAATAATTATCAACCCCTTGTATTAAACTTCCATACCTGTTTGTTATTCATATACACATATATATTTTTTCCTAGCAATAAATATTCAGTTATATACTTTATTTTTATTTATTTATTTTATGTAGAGACGGGGTCTCGCTTTGTTGCCCAGGCTGGTCTTGAAATCCTGGGCTCAAGCAATCCTCCCACCTCAGCTTGCTGAGTGGCTGGGACTACAGGCTTGTGGCACCACACCTGGCTGAGTTATATACTTTAATGGCTGAATGAGTATTATAGGATATAAGGCTGTACCATAATTCAAGCAATTCTTTATTTGGGGGCATTTATATTAAAGCCAACCAAATTTTTCTACTGGTAAAAGGAAAATCTAATAGCTAGATTTTTGCCTTATTTATTTCCTTATGATGCAGTCTTAGAAGTACATTTTCTGGTAAGGTCTTCATAGACAGCCTGTTTTTATTTTAGGACTATTTCTAACATCCTTGTTTATGTACATTCTTATTCCATCCTGGATTGGAATCAGAAACTTGGACAGTGTTACAGGTCCTGATTGATGCAAGCACAATGATAGCCATAAAAGTGAGAACCGGTAAGTAAAGGTCCTTCTTCACAAGAAGAATGATGGGTGTTTTTAAAACTTGAATCAAGTATACTTTTCATGAGCACCATAAAAGATGATTCATGAGCTGAACAACAGGCTGAACAACAGTGGTCAATTCAGAAATGTATATTCAAATTAAATAAAAACCTCTTGGAATAATATACATTTGTTGATAACATTCAACTTTAATAGAGGTTTTTTTCCCCCAAAATCTTAAAATTCTGATAAAACACTCATAAAATTTATCAACCTAACCATTTTTAAGTGTGCAGTGCAGTGGTACTAAAAACATTCATAATGTAACCATCACCACCATCCATCTCCATAACTATTAGAAGTTTTAATATGCCAATCTTGAATAATTTTCATGTCACTGTACCTCAAAGTTTTCCACAAAAGTATAGTTAATAGCAGAAAAGAGTGAACAAATGTGTTAAAAGGCTGATCCCAAAGCTAGAGTTTTCTTTAGTTTCATGTTTTGTCTTAAATTTAATATATGTTACATTATATACTATAATATTCCTATATTTAGTGTAAATATTATATGATGATTATACATTTTTTCAAAATCTCTGAGTAAAACTGATATCTGTGAAGATGTCCCAGGTTTATTCAGTTGTTTTTAACCCCCTGGGCACACCAAAAGTCCCTCTTGCCCAAGCTGGACTTTCATAGGCAAGGTTCTAGGCTATTTTATGATTGTAGAACATGTTTCTTTTCAGTTTTCTTTTACAGTTTAGCCAAGGCTATTTATAGTAGTATACAGCAGAGACTAGACTAATTGATGCTCACCTCCTTTGAACATGAGAGTATCAAAGAAACTGAAAATTCACAGAATGAAAATTCAAAAGAATCCCTTTATATTATATTTGCCCTAATAGCCATAGTTCATCATTATTAATGCCATGAGACAGTCTTATTGTGTAAATAAAGTGAATGATTTAATGTTCCAGCTAGGGCCATAGCCCACCTTTCCAAAGAGGGCCAACTTTTCAACTATTTATGTATTATGACTACTGAGAATTGGAAGTCTTTCAGGTATAATATTCTTCATGTCTGGCTCCAGTTTCAGGAGATTGGAGACCACATTGGAGAATACTGGAAAAATTGGAACTAAAATTTGAGTTTCTTAACTCCCAGTTAAGGGTCTCTCAAATTTAACCAAAAGGAAAAAACTTACATATAGCAAGAGTAGTGCTTGCTTCTTTCTGGCTTAAAAAAACCACTTTAAGCTATCCTTAAAGAAGAATTTTTCTCTTCTTCCCTCTCTCCTTTCTTTCAGCTTTCCTTTCTTCTTCCTTTTACTTCCTTTTTTGGGTAACTCATAAGCATCCTAGTTCTCAGAATTAACATCCTAGTTCTCAGAATTAATTAAATTAATTAAATTAATTAATTTAATTAGACTATTAGAATTTTCCTGTTTCTCAAACTTGGCACACAAGGCACAGAGCTCAGAACAGTATAATTTTAGAAAGGAACATATAGGATACATGTAAGAGGCTGCTAGAACGTGAAAAGGCTGGAATAAAAATAAGCAAATCAGTACTTACTACATTAAACCTTTATTGGTAGAAGCCTTTCATTGGTAGAAGAAAGGTCACAAAATGAGTTAGCAGAGGTTCTTGACTTCTGATTCTTGAGGATTCCTTTCTAGTGGTATTCTAAAATATTTACTGAATTAGGAGTTTTATTATTTTTTTAAAATCTAAAAATAAGTTAAAGGGCTGGGTATAGAGTGACCCTGTTTTATTCAGTTCCTGTTATTAGGCAAAACAAACATTGCTAATCTCTAACAACGTTAAAACAGTGCTTGGTAGAATAAAACAAAAGAGATTCATGAATTTTTGTACTGTCTTCTTGAAAAGGACATATTTGGCCATAAAAGCTAATACATACTTTAGGGATAGAAAAGATTTGACCTGATCTTGTCTAGTGAGATTTGTTCAAGAATAACAGACATGTTGTCAGCTATAGGTTCAAACATTAATTTGCTTTGGATTGCTTCTGTTCAATAGTCTGGTGTCTGTACATAAAGGAGTTACATGGAATTTAGTTTTAGCTTAGAGTTTATTTGAGATAGCACTATCTTTCATACTCAGTTGAAAAGTACGGAGCTCTCTAAGTGTTAATAAGCTGATACAGGCAGAATAATGGCTATATTACAAGGAACCAGCAAGGATCATAAATAAATGTGTAGGGTTTGAATTATATAATCCTAGTAGGGATGTGTTTTTTAAAATTGTGAATGTTTCAGTTGATTCATTTAAAACTATTTGAAAATTGTGAGGCAGACAGGAAAGGGGAAAATATCCAGTTTAGATGTATAACTCACTTGGTTGCCAGGGAATGTTAAAATTACTTTTAATTAACAATTTTCTCTCTTTTAGATAACTTTGTAAATGAATCTGGCATTTTACAGGTGAGAAAACTGAAGCTCAGATGGGTTGAGTTATAATGAAAGGAGTAGTCTGATGTGTATCCAAGTCTGTCTTTCCCTAATGTCTATGTTTTTAACCACTATCCTCAGAATGAACCACATTCATATATTAATATTATAGACCAGTTCTTAAACATAAGTCACCTTTACTCACAAAAAGAATATGTGGAATGCCCATTGTCCTCAATTTCTTTCCTCACTCTCTTTTTCTTTCAGAGTGCTTTGTAGTTTTTAATGAAAGTGAATATTTTTTTCTGAAATTACTATTTTCATGGTTTTTTTTTTTTTTTACTAGAAAGAGGATTAAATATGTTGCTAAAGTCATTTAGGAAGTCTTTCACAAAACTAAATCCTAAACTTAAAAGATTGCCTTGCAGTGTATTATTCAGCTATTGCATTATTGTTTCTTGAATAATGAGCTATAGACTAAGCACTCCTTACTGATAAGAGGAAGACTCAAAGGATCAAACTTTTCCAAGTAACTTAACTGCATCCCAGAACAAAACTCAGGAATATTGGTAGGAACAGAAGAATATCTAGCAACCAAAAAGACAAAATTCACAATGCCTTGCATCCAATTAAAGATTACCAAGCACATAAAGAAGCTGGAAAAATGGCCCATAATGTGAAAGTAGAGACATGAAAGACATTTTTAAAAATCCAAGTTGCAGTTCTAGGGATGAAAACTATAATATCTGAGATGAAGTATCTACTAAATTGGATTCATGGCAGATTAGACTTGTCACTAGAAAAGAATAGTGAACTTGAATACATAGCCAAAGAAACTATTCAAAATGAAAGAGAGAAAAAAGAATTTTTTAAAATCACAAGAGCATCAGTGAGCTGTGGGAAGAATGTACAGAGGCCTTATATGCATGTTATTGGAGGCCCCAAAGGAGAGGGGAGAGAGAGAGAGATATAAGAGATTTGAAAAAATAATGGCCCAAAATTTCAAGTTGGGTGAAAACTATGAACCTACAGATCCAAGAAGCTCAACAAGAAGAAAACCACACCAAGGCATATCATAATCACATTGCTTAAAACCAGTGGTAAAGAAAAAATCTGGAAAGCAGCCAGAGAAAATATACGTGTTATAAAGAAACAAAGATAAGGACGACAGATTTCTTATCAGAAACATTGCAAGTGAAGAGACAATGGAATGTATTTCAAGTGCTGATAGAAAAAACCTGTTAACCTAGGATGTTATACCCAGAAAAAAAAATTCAAGAAATAAAGGCAAAATAAAGATGTTTTCAGATATATAAAAATGGAAATAACTCTTCACCATCAGACCATACTACAAAAATGTTAAAAGAAAACTCTTTACGCAGAAGGAAAATGATATAAGATAGAACTATACAGCTCCACACAAAGGATTAAAGAGTACTGGAAATGGTAATTACATGAGTAAATACATATGATTTTTTCTTGCTATTTAGTTCTCCTTTAAGGTATTAATAATTAACTATTTAAACAAAATAATGACAGTGTATTGTGGGGTTTATAACATGCATAAGTAAAATATATGACAACAATAGCATAAAAGCTGGGAAGTGAGAAATAGAAGTATGCTATTATAAGATTCTTTTGTTACATGTGAAGTGGTCTAATATCACTTGAAGGTAGACTGTGATAAGTTGAAGAACTATACTATAAACCATAAAGCAACCAGTAGAATAACAAAACAGTTATAGCTAATAAACCAACAAAGAAGATAAAATAGAATCATAAAAAATATGCAACCCAAAAGAAGGCAGAACAAAAGGGGAAAAGGAACAAGTAACAGGTAGAACAAATAGAAAATAGCAAGATGACAGACTTTAATCATATTAATAATCACATTAAATGTAAATTATCTAAACATCCCAGTTAAAAGGCAAAGATTGTCAGATTGGATAAAAAGCAAGGCCCAACTATATGCTATCAATAAGAAATATACTACATACAAAGACACAAAAACATTGAGAGTAAAAGAATGGTGGCAGTAGTCAAAAGAAAACTCATATGGCTATATTAACATGAAATAAGATTTCATAGCAAAGAGTATTATCAGGGATAAAGAAGGTCATTTTTTTCATTATTAAGTAGCCAGTTAATCAGAAGGATATAAAAATCCTAAATGTTTCTGGCCCAAATAATAGAACTTCAAAATATGTGAAGCAAAAACTGACGGAACTACAAGAAAACAGACAAATCTACAATTATAGTCAGAGATTTCAATATTCCTCTTTCCATAATTGCTAGAACAAGTAGAAACTTACCAAGGATATAGTAAACTCAAACAATACTGTAACCAATATTATGCATTTGACTTTTCTATAATATTCCACTAACAATGCAGGTTGAGCATCCCTAATCCAAAAATCCGAAATGCAAAATGTTCCAAAATCCAAAACTTTTTGAGCACAGACGTAATGCTGCAAGTGGAAAATTCCACACTTAAGTACTTAACACAAACTTTGTTTCACGCAGAAAATTATTAAAAACATGTATAAAATTATCTTCAGCTTATGTGTATAAGGTGTATATAAAGCAAATGAATTTCCTCAAAATATCTCATGTATATGCAGAAATTCTACAATGCAAAAAAATCTGAAACCTGAAATACTTCTGGTTCCATGCATTTCAGATAAGGGATATTCAACCTGTAGCAGAATACACATTCTCTTTAAACTGTACATAAAACTTTACCCACACAGACCATATTCTAGGCCAGTGGTTAACAAATTATGGCCCTGAGGGCCAAATCTATTCTGTTTTATATAGCCTATGAACTAAGAATGGTTTTCACATTTTGAAAGATTTCTTTAAAAAAGAAAGAAAACATGTGACAGAGACTACATGTGGCCCACAAAACTTAAATATTTATTATTTGACTCTTTATATAGAAGTTTGCCAACCCCTGTTCTAGGCCATAAAACATGTTTCAATAAATTTTAAAGGATTCAAGTCATGCAAAGTATGTTCTCTGACCATAATAGAATTAAATTAGAAATCAATAATAGAAAGCTGTCTGGAAAATCCCAAATATTTGGAAACAAAATAACATGCTTCTAAATAACTCACTGATTAAAGAAGGAACAAATGGTAAAATTAGAAAGTATTTTGAACTGAATGAAAACAAAAATAAAGCATATAAAATTTTATGGCATGCTACTAAAGCAGTATGTAGGGAGAAATTTATAAACAAAATTGCTACACTAGAAAATACAATAAAAGGTCTCAAATCAATGACCTCAGCTTCTACTTTAAGAAACCAGAAGAGCAAATTAAACACAAAGAAGCAAAAGAAAGGAAATAATAAAGATCAAAGTAGAAATCAATGAAATGGAAAATAGAAAATCAGTTGACACTATCAGTGAAACCAAAACTTGGATCTTTGAGATAAATAAAATGGATAAACCTTCAGCCAGACTGATCAGGAAAAAACGTGAGACAGAGAGCACAGTATCACGAATGATAGAGGTGACCTATTGTAAATCCCACAGATATTTAAAGGAAAATAAGGAAGTATATATTATGAAAAACTTTAAGCAAATTCATCAACTTAGATAAAATGGTCAAATTCCTTGAAAATCATGAGCTACCAAAGCTTACTCAAGAAGAAATAACTTGAATAGGCCGGGTGCGATGGCTCACACCTATAATCCTAGCACTCTGGGAGGCCAAGGCGGGAGGATCACTCAAGGTCAGGAGTTCAAAACCAGCCTAAGCAAAAGCAAGACCCCATCTCTATTAAAAATAGAAAGAAATTAATTGGCCAACGAAAAATATATAGAAAAAATTAGCTGGGCATGGTGGCACATGCCTGTAGTCCCAGCTACTTGGGAGGCTGAGGCAGAAGGATTGCTTAAGCCCAGGAGTTTGAGGTTGCAGTGAGCTAGGCTGGTGCCACGGCACTCTAGCCCAGGCAACAGAGTGAGACTCGCTCTCAGACAAAAACAAAAACAAAAACAAAAAAACCTGAACAGTTATATATCTATTTTTTTTAAACTGAATTATTAATAGTAGTTAAAAACATTACCACGAAGGAAACACTGGCAGATTCTTCCAATTTTTTAGAAAAAAAATACACCAATTGTACATAAACTCTTCCAGAAGACTGAATAAGGAGGATTATTTCCCAATTTATTCTTTTAGGCCAGCATTACCCTGATACCCAGACTACACGAAGACGTTACAAGAAAAGAAAACTACTGGCCAGTTTCCCTCATGAAACTGAAATTATTATAGATGTAATAATTCTAAACAAGATTTTAACAAATCAAATCCAACAGAATATAAGGAGGATAATATTATTACTGGATGAGGTTTATCCCAAGAACACATGGTTGGTTTACCATTCAAAAATTAATTGAGCCAGGTGTGGTATAATCCCAACGCAGGAGACTGAGGCAGGAGGATCACTTGAGCTCAGGAGTTTGAGGCTGCAGTGAGCTATAAGCGCGCCACTGCACTCCAGCCTGGGTGACAGAGCAAACTCTGTCTTTAAAAAAAAGAAGTTAGTCACAATATTAAAAAGAAAATCTGATCATCTCAATTGATACACACAGAAAAAAGTGACAAAATCCTATATTCATTACTGATTAAAAAAAACTCTTAGCAAACTAGGAATAGAATCTACAAAAAACCTACTGATAACCTTATGCCTAACGGTGAAAGATTGCATGCTTTCCTCATAAGATTAGGAAAAATACAAGGCTGTCTGCTCACTTTTATTCAACATCAGAGGATCTGACCAGTGCAATCAGGCAAGAAAAGGGAATAAAATACATTCAGATTAGAAAAGAAGAAATAGAACTGATGATATCCATCATTCCTAGAGTTTCCCCATGCCTCTTTTATAATCTCTCATTCCTCTTACCTCTGTCCTCAGGCAGCCATTGATCTGTTTTCTGTCCCTATAGGTTAGTTTGCATTTTACATATGTTTAATCATACACTGTGTGTACTCTATGTTTTATCTGAAATTGATACATCTTGCAATCAAAGTTTACACATAGTCATTTGATCTTTGTTCCATTCCCTCGTTAGTCCATAAAGTTTCAATCAAATTCTGTATGATGATGACTTTCACATGTACATAACAGGCGAGATAGCCTATCTAGAAAGTTTGTCTTCTCGTAATGTCCCTCTTAGATCTGACATTAAGTTCATTTTTTTTTTCCTTCAAAGTAATTCTTCCAGATTTCTTCACTATTATTGGTGACAAAACAAGTTTTTGGACTTTTAAGCTTACAATCTTAGGTTCATTTTCTTATTTTCTTTCCTTCCTTTAGAGAAATGATTGCTAAACTTGCTACTTCTTATAGTTACTACTTTATAATATACTTCACATATGTCTCTTTTCATTTTAAAACTGCTCATTTAATACAAGCTCTTAAATGTCAAGCTTCTACTACATAGCCTTTTGATATTCTCCCTAGTCCCCTATCCCACCATACCCCCGTCCCCACTAGGGTATACAGAACTTAAAATACTTTTCATCAAACTCTCTGTAGAGAAGTATTGCTGAGTAAATAAGAAAAACCTGATTGACTAGAAAAAACAAATTTAAATGTAATTTCCTTTCTTTTCCATGATACCAGAAAGGACAGGAGAAGAGCAGAACCTTCAGGAATTGAATCACAATGTGGACAAACACTGAATGGGAGATTTTTGTAAGAACAAAACTGATGATAATATTTGCTAGCCATTGGGAAGATAAAAGGAGACTGAAGTTCTGCTAGCCATTCTTTCCCTTTTTGCTCTCCACGCACCTCATCTGGGAACCTTTATACATGCAGTATTTATATCATGTTATATTGGTAATTATAAAGCGACCTAGCTGGTAGGAGAGCTGACCAACAGAGAAGGGAAAGCATTCTGTTCTGACCATAGTGACATAAGGAGTTCAGTTCACACCAAACATCTTTCCAGCATGTCTCTCCCATTTAGTAACATCCTAGCACTTAAAGCCTCTTAACATAAAGCCAGTACTAGCTCTTTCTCTTTGTATTTCATCTCTCTCTACTATCTTGTGTTCTATGTTCCTATCAAAGTGTTGTAGCTGGGAGATGACCTGCCTGTTCCTATTCTACAACAATTTTGTTCACTGCTGTGTCTCTAGAATGGTGCCTGGCACATGGTGAGCACTCAGTAAACCTTTGGTGAACAAATGAATGGTTATCTTTTCTTTTTGGCAATCCAGATCTACCACTACTTAAAAAAGAATTCTATGTAAGATTTGCCTATTCCAGTGAACTTCTAACCGTAATCAATCTAGGTTGTTTTTTTTTTTTTTTTAAGGAGACAGGGTCTCGCTTTGTTGCCTAGGCTGGGGTGCAGTGGTACAGTCATAGCTCACTGTACCTCAGACTCCTGGGCTCAACCAATCCTCCCACCTCAGCTTCCCATAATGCTGTAATTACAGGTGTGAGCCACTGCACCCAGCCTATCAATCTAGTTTCAAATCATTTCATTTTCCATGTCTCCTTAGCAATTATTTATAGTTTATACTTTATTAATGTACCCTTATTTATGTTACTTTTCACATACCCCCATATCTTTTCTATATACGTTATATTTTCAACTTAAAGGTAATGACTCAAGTATTATATATAGTATGTGCCACCCAACAGTGTGTCATATGCTGCAGAAAAATAGACACTCAGTAGACAGGCAGGCAACTGACTGCCTTGTCTTTTAAGACATATTCTCTGGGTCAGTGTGGTCTTTTAAGGGAGTTTAGATACACAGGCTCTATTTTTTGTTACTGAACTTCTATAGTGTGTGACTTTGAGTAAATTATTCCTTCAATCTTCAGTTTAAGATCAAACTAAGAAGAGAACAGTTTCCTAAAGAAAAACATTTTAAAGTTACAGAAGCAGCTATAGGTTGGTAACATTTCTCCAGAAATATTTAAAGTAATGTCAAAGTTCTGGACTGGTCAATCTGAATCTTGGTATTTCCAAGGAAATTTCTATGGGTGGTGTTTATAGAAAATAATTTACTATTAGAAGACCCCTGTTTTCTTCTTTACAGAAGAAGCAGAGGTAATGTCTTGGATTTTGTAGCACTTGTCTCATAAAAGAATTAATGTAGTAGAACACATTCAAGAAATTGCTGAGGTGTTAGAATAAGACTGTACAAAGTATTATCGTTTTCTACAGTAGATTTTCAAATAGTTAAATTAAGAATCACTCATTCTCTGACCTCTTTATCCATCAATACTATCTTCTGGCAACAATAAATTTGGGCAGCCTATACAAAAAAGCATTCCTAATGATGCCAAATTAACAGCAGTTTCTTGGTCTTTTCCTTTCCCTCCTCCATGGAAGTGTATAATATTAGGTTGTTTCACAGGTTTCCCTCATGCCCTGAAGTGTTAAGTTGCCAAAGAAAACTTATCAGGTAATATTACTATTTGCCTTCATGCAGTCATTCTAAGTACACATAAAATCACACATTAACATGAAAATATAGAAGGTAGAAAAACATAAAACCATAGAATTGAGTTTTAGTTTTACTGACATTTATATAGCATACTTCCTGTTTATGATTTCAGAAGTGCAATCATGCAGTGCTTCTATTAAAAACTGAATAATGGAGAACAGTTTGAAGATTATGAAAACTTACCCAAAGGAAACAAATACATTCAACTTACTGCTGTCTTCATTTGTGGAACAGCTATCTTTATTATGTATAATGTTGAATATTTTTCAAACATCATTTACTAATAGTGTAGCCCCTAAAACAAGCAAGAAAATGTAAGTCTGAGTTCTCAATTTGACTAGTTAATGGAATAAGAAAACCAAGCCAAACTCCATCTAACATGTATGTATATACACACACACACATATATATGTAAAGGTAATGCTTATAAAAATTTGCATTTTTCCTCATGTTGAGATTTTAGTTGCTAGTTGACTATTGATTGGTATGCATTAATCAGCAATTCTGCCCAAAGGAGGAAAGGGGCAGAGATGAATGAAATTCTTAAAGTCCCTTTCTTTCACTTTTATTCTATCTGAAGCATAATTTTGTGAGTTATTTTATTTTTCAGTAACTACTTCAGAATTTGTGGGTGGGGTGGAGGAGCACTCAAGTGAGCAGTGACTGATAGCTAGACA
This sequence comes from Lepilemur ruficaudatus, assembly GCA_963574885.1. NCBI lineage: Eukaryota > Metazoa > Chordata > Mammalia > Primates > Lepilemuridae > Lepilemur > Lepilemur ruficaudatus. Next base: position 73,994 of record CAUYRT010082296.1, on the reverse strand, counting down.
TCAAAATCCATGTTCTCAAAAAAAAAAAAACCCAAAAAACTCAAAACCAAAATCTGTGTTCTCATGCTTTCTCGGCCATACAGAGAACTTCATTTCCTAGCCTCACTTACAGTTAAGTGTGGGCATGTGACTAAACTCTAGCAATGAAATAAGAATGGAAGTGATATTCACTACTTTTAGCTCCCTCCCCTAAAAAACTCCAACAGACTGAAATAGAGCAGACCCCTCCAAGGAAACCTTGGAAGTTAGGTACTAAAAGCTTAGGAACAAAAAGACCTTGGAAACTAGGTGTTGAACTACTTGTTTACTTTAGCAAAAAACAAATTTGAGCCAGTCTATATTTTGGGGTTGATCTATTATGGCAACTGGCCTACCCTAATTAATTCAATATGTAAAACATAGATGCAATGTCCCTATTATACACAACTACAGTGGGCACCATTTACATTGGAGTGTACGCAGATGGATTTCCTGAAGCACAACTGAGTGGCTACAGGTATGCATACATATGGATATATGTAAATGTTCCTGCGAGGAGTAGTGCAATGCTGTGGTTCTGCCAGACTAATTCCAATTTCTCTCAAGGGTTTTATTGCAGATGAGCATCAATTTGTATAAAGGCACTGCCCTTTGTGTCTGTGGTAATAGAGAAAGGTAGAATGGATCACCCAACACATATCTTAAGGGGATATTGTATACTTAGGATCCAAATCAGAGCTCTTGGATTTGTTGAACAGTGATGGCTAAATATTCTTCCTGTAACCTATTACCCACTGGCATGCATGACTAGGCTATAATAAGAATGTTAGGAGCCCCCTTTCTTTCTCCCAAAACAAAACAAAACAAAAGCTTACTGCTCTGGGTAATAAAGATATTTTATTAAACACATCTGGGCTTCACTTTCCTCAGTGATAAAATGAGAATTGTATTATATGACCTCAAAAGTTTCCTTTCTTCACTAAAATTCTACCATCTATGACCACAGTGTCCAGAGCTACTGGTAGAAACAATTCTTAACATGAGTGTTCCTTCAGATTCCAAATAGGTTTTATACAGGTGCTTAATAGTAAACGGAAGTTTTAAAAAATATATTTTTAACTCTCACTAATTCACAAGCAGGCACAAGAGGTAATACTCTTCTCTGAAACAAAAGATATTAAATTAAAAAGATTTTTAATTCACTGAAGATTTATTTTTGGAGTAATTTTAGAGCAGTGTGTCACCTCTCTGATTTCTATACTTAGTTGGTAGAGCAGTATCAAAGCTAATACAGAATGTGATAGCTATTGAAATAATATGTAAGTAAAAAACCAGAGAGCAGATTGCATAGTTTTTCACTGAATTTACCAGTTAAAACTTTAAATTTTACTTTTCCTAACTGTATACTTACACTGTAATGTTTCAATGTTATAACAACTCATAGCAAGTTCAGGATCATGGCAAAATCACCTAAGTCATAGTTAACACTCTGTGTTTCTCCCTTTATATAGATATGCAGTGCTAAATCACATTTTTGGTATAGCTAACAGAAATTATTCTTGCCTGTCTGTCTGCTGGTGGGGTTTTAGTATGGATTTCAACTTTGGTTAGCTAAAATATACATTATCAGACTTTATGCAGGCATGGAATTGGCTTTAATTCACATTCTTGTGCTTCAGGAGAGCTGCGTAAGTATGGACCTCACTCAGGGATGAGACTGTTTTAGAGAGGAGAAAGGACAGTTCTACAACATTGTCTAGAGTGGAGTTTTTATGTTGAGAGAAAGCCATGTATAGGCTGGAGTAGATGAGGAGGAGGAATTACAACAATTTTTTTTTCCCACAACAGGAATAAGACAGAAGAAAGAGCCAACTATAGTATTTGACTACCAGTATATGACAGGTATGGATTTTAAAATATCTTTATATAATTGCAGAAATTGGGGAACAGTCTAAATGTTTAAAGTGAGGGGATGGATAAATAAATTTTGGTATATCCCTATGTTGGAATGCTATGCAGATCTTAAACATATGTTTTCAAAAATATTCAGTAACATCAGAAAATGATCATTATAAATTACTCAGTGACAAAAGTAGGATATAAAGATATATATAATATTTAGTGTCTATGTATTTTACATGTAGAAAGGGAACATATGAGTGTCAACATTGGTTTTTCTCAGGCTAGTGGGATTACACGTACTGATAACTTTTCTGTGGATTACAACATTTGTCTAGTTAACACATTCTGTTTATAATTTTAAAACATTACTTTGAAATAAAATAGTGTCCATATATGTAAAAGTGGGTATATAAAATCTGTATACATACATATATTATTTCTGTATATCAAAACCAGACTAAAAATATTGAGTTTGGCAGTTTTCAGAATGGCACTGTAACAGACTACCTTCTTTGACCCTCACTTTTTATTGAGGTCTAAATTTAAATACTAATCTCAATTTTCAAAGGTAGTCCACATAAATTTTTCTCCTTATGTCTATTTTTCAATGTAAATGTATACACAGAATTAAAAGAGAAATTTACTTTTTTTACAGCAAAATTTTTTACCAAAGAAGCTTAAAAATGTTAACCTCTTAGGCCATTTCCAGGAATTTATCCTAATTTACGAAAACAGATTTATGCATTAAAAAGCTCATAGCAACATTATAAGAAAATAAGGAAAATAAATAACCACTTAGGGAAATAGTACTTCATACAAGGAACATTATGCAGCCATTGAAAATGTTTTTGAAGAGTTTAAATAACTTGAACCATTTATGATATATTGTATGTAAAAAGGCAATGCACACAAGCAGTTTAAACTTTATCAGTCTAAATATTAATAACTGCATGGAAATATATGAACTGTCAATAGTCGGTTGCCTCTAAATAAAGGAATTATTTGTTATTTTTCTTGCTGTCCTTTTCAAAGTATTTTTTTCTTTATTTTAACATATTTTCAACATTTTCTTCACTATGTACTACTTTTATAATCAGATATGTGTTTACGTCCCAATGATATGTTTTTAGTATTATCACCTGAGTATAAATATACATTTATATGTGTACATTTTTGACCAAGAGAAAAGTTTGATATTATTTAAATCCAAATAATAGAATTTCCAAAAACACATATATAACCAATAACTTGTAAAATTATAATGGTTTAATAAAATTTGCTAAGTATTTTGACATAGCAGGCTTTCAGTATGTTAGTTGATGATGGAGATGGTTCAAGAAGGGGTATCTCTATCAACTGGTTAAAGAAGGGATATCTGAATCAATTTACTAAGTTCCTGGAGTCTGTCAGTTAGCAACTCTCCCACCAAGAGTTTAATGATAACATTATTATGATATCAAAAGTTATGCCCCTAGTTTGTGTGGTACACTTTTGAAAACTACTGTTTTCAAGAACAGTCTCTTAAATGCTAATTTTTGACAAACACAAAAGAGAAAAATTTATTCTTACCTTGTTTATTTTGGCCAGCTATGAGCTTCAGGTAAGATTCTCTGATTTGACATCACCAGTAAAAAAGGTTTCTTGTGGAAATAACTGGTAATTTACCTTGTAGAGTTGTTAGAAGTTTCAGAGTTCATGTATCTAAAATGCCTAACATAGTACTTGGCTTTTAGGCATTTGTTAAATGGTGGCTATTATAAAAATATATAATACTACTAAGACTCCTGTCTGTTATATATCTATACATAGGGTGATCTGAAAAAATATGAAGTATAGTCCATTTAAAAACATTATTCTAGACTTCCAGATAAAAATGGGAGTGAAAGAAGACCACAAAATCTCCCCAGATACTTTACAAAATGGGAAAAACAAACAACAGTAAAAACTCCTTTAAAAACATTACTAGAAACAGCCAGAAAATGTCCACAACCTAAGGCAACAGAGGCCAAAATGGTACTATCATTTCAAAATTAATTTAGGATGCAAGACACAAAATAGACATAGCTGGGAATCAAATTCTTACCAAGAGGAAAGATTGGCAATGACAGAACATTCCCCTAGTCAATTCATTCTTCTTTTTTCCAAAATGATTATGTCTCATCTCTTCTCTCCTAAATCTCACACATCTCTCTGCTCCTCACTTCAAGCTCTTGTTTCATTGATAAATAGAAGTTGTCACAAGAGGAACTCATCCTCCCACATCAGATCTACCAACCTGCCTTCATCTGTACTCATATATACTCTTTAGTCCTGTTATAAAGGATCAGCTATCCTTGCTTTTATATAAGGCAAACCCCTCTACTTGTGCTTTGGATCCCATCTTTTCTTGCATATTCAAAGATTTTGTTCCTGTAATTATTCCTTCCTTTTCCTGCATTCTCAATTTTTCTCTCTTCATCAGCCTAGACTCCATATTCCCCTCTGCTTACGAAGGGAATAGGAGCCCCTGTATACCAAAGCTCTTTAAAGACTGTCTAAACTTTCAGTCTCCACTTCCTTACCTTGTTATTTTTGAATCCATTCCAATTAAGAATATCATCTCCACACTGCCACCTAAACTGCTCCTGAGATCACCAACTACCTTCTTGCCAGAACATTTTCCTCTTCCCAAATGTATGAGAGCTCTAGGCATATTCCTCACCCCTACCATCAACATTCATTTTCCCCAAGGTTATTTCTTCCATTCTCTTGGAATTAAATATTGCCTACAATTTTACGACTCCTAAAATTTGTATTCCGTCCCTGGTACCTATGTTGAGCTCTGGACTCATATCCAACTGCTTGTCCAGCAACTTCACTTGGATGTCTAACGAGGACCTCAAAGGTAGCACATTTAAAACAAATTTCTTAATTGTCTTCTCCACAATTTACTTCTCCCTCAGTCTTGCCCCATGTCAATAAATGGCATAATCTTCATCTAGTTGCTAAGGGCAAAAACCTAGAAATCATCCTTAATTCCTCTTTGTCCCAGTTATTAAGCTGTTATCTCTCAGCAATAAACCTCAGCTTTGTGATGCTGGGACTGGGACTCTGCCAACTATATTTCTACTTTGCCAGCTGAATTCCTGCTATGTTCCATCAAAAAGAGATGTTAGAGGGAAAGACTAAAAGTCAAGAAGAGCAGAAAAGAACTTGCTCCTTCTTGTCAGCCTTCTGTACCTGTCAGTGTTGCCCCAGTTATGGACGTTCACCCTGACAGTGATAGTTGGGTCCAAATTGCAACTATTTTCTGTTCTCCTAGAACCAGCCCCAACATACCCTCTCAGGGTACTAGCAACAAATGGGCAGTACCTCCTCCCCTGAGTTCAGGGTTCCAGCTCTGCCAAGTCCCTCCTCCTAGCTTCTGATGTTTTAATAACTTTGGGTATTCTTCTGTGTTACCTAGTCCAAGGGATAGTAGCTGCTTCCTGAAGTTACTCTGTTATCAATCTCATACTCAATGATTGCTCTTGAAATACTTAGTAGCAGCTAGTGTGAATCCTCTAAAGCATAAACCATCTGCCTGCTCCTCATCACACTTAGAACAAAATTCAAACTCTTCACTAGGGCCTACAACTCCTTTTGTGATCTGGCCTATCCATTTCTCTAGTCTTACCTCACACTCCTTTCCTGTTACTCATCTGGCTGTAATCACTCTATCTTGAACATACTGCTTTGCAGCCTCAGAGCCTGTGTACACGCTCTTCTTTCTATCGACTGCCCAGGTCTTTGCTTAGCTTATTGTTGCACTTCACTCAGATCTCTTCTCAAATGTCCTCTTAGAGAGGCCTGCTCTAACCACTCAATCTAAAACACACAATCTCTCCCTCTTTCCTCCCCCTTCCAATTCCTTACCTGGGTTTCTTACTATTATTACTACTTGACACTATGTTTTCAATTTAATTCTCCCTCTCCCATTCCTAAACTAAAATGTAAACTTCATAAAGGCAGGCATGTGATCATATTTACCACTGGTACCTGGCATATGTAGTAAGTGCTCAATAAAATCTAGATAAAAAACAATTGAAGAAATTAATAAATTACAGTAAATTCAGAAGTAGACAAGAGTAATTGCAAAAAAGATAATATGGAAGTGAAAAAGAGATGACATAATATAGGCTGATTCATCTCCATAAGCATGTAATACAAGAAATGTATCAGAAAAAGCACTTAAAGATGTAATAGAATTTTCACAAAATAATGAACTGAATCTGCAGAATAAAATGTTCAAAAATGTTGACATAAAATACTTAATATTGAGGCATATCCTGGTTAAGCTATTGACCATAAATAATGAAGGGTCTGGGTGCAGTGGCTCAATCCCAGCGCTTTGGGAGGCTGAGGCAGGAGGATCACTTGAGCCCAAGTTTGAGGTTACAGAGAGCTATGATTGTGCGACTGGACTCCAGCCTGGGAACAGAGCAAGACCCTATCTCTAAAAAAAAAAAAAAAAGAATCAAAGAAAAAGTTTTCAAACCTCTGGGCAGAAAACTAAATCACTTATAAGAGGGAGGAAATCATGCTGGCCTTACATTTCCTCTAAGCAATATTCAAAGCCAGAAAACAAAGGAAAAATGTGTACACAATTTTAAGGCAAAGCCAACACAATATAAAACTATTATATCTAAATAAGTGCCATTCAAGAATTAACCAAAAAAAAGAAAAGAAAAAAAAAAAAAAAGAAATACAGCATCTGCGAGTCCATGTAGGAAAAAAAAACCTAACTTCTTAGTGAAGAGCAGATGACTAAGTGATGAATCAAAATTAGTAAGTGGGATATAGAAAACCAAGGCATGAGGTGAGCACTGGATTTTTAAGTACAGATCAAGACCAAATAACCAAACAAATGAAGGTTACAAAACAGAAATAAACATTAAAACTTGACTTTGTAAAAATAGTAACATAACCAATAAAAATATATTTTTCATAGCAGAAGAGTCTAAATTTGAAACATATAGATAAAAAGTCTCCAAAGTATTAATTTTTTAAACCTTGGGTATTTTAGGAACTAAGCTATCTTGTGGCAAAGAAACATTTTCCTAAAAGTTTAGCAATTCCTTCAGTTTCTCTTAAACTGCTACCAAATTTAAATAATTCTATTTTATTTATTTATTTATTTTGAGACAGGATCTTGATCTGTTTCTTGGGCTAGAGTACAGTCACTGCAAACTCAAACTCCTGGGCTGAAGAGATCCTCCTGCCTCAGTGTCCCAAGTAGCTGGCACTACAGGTGTACACCACCAAACCCAGCTAATTTTTCTATTTTTTGTAGAGACAGGGTCTCACTCTTGGTCAGGCTGGTCTAAAACTCCTGGTGTCAAGTGACTATCCTGCCTTGGCCTCCCAAATTGCTAGGATTACAGGCATGAGCCACTGCACACCGCCTCAAATAATTTTAAATTCAATACTTTTTTTAATTTAAAAGTAATATGATGTTCTCATCTTAAGATTATCTTAGTTGTATAAATGCATTGAAATATGCCTAAAAGTATATTCATTTAATATTGAAGGTAAAATCTGGGATCTGAAGAGATTTTATAACTTTCCTTTAACTTCCTATATTGTTTGAATTATTTATAAATGAGTATGTATTGTTTTTAAAAAACCAATAAAGACATTATCCAAAAAATACTATATACAACAATGTGGATGTATTTAACACTAGTGAACTGTACACTTTTCATGGTAAATTTTATGTTGTGTTTTTTGCTGTAATTAAAAATAAAAAAATTTAAAATACTATTATAAAACTTATAAAATAGATCCAGCCATGTATAATAGCTTTACAGATAGATTTACAGATGATTCTACAATCAACTTTCCCACCAAAATTTAAACCCTCAAATTATATCCTTCACATAATACTCTGTACTTGTCTATACATTATCTAATTTAATTTTAGTAAGCAGATTATTCACTGGCAGATACTATTATAATTACGCAAAAGGAAAAGTTACTTATGAAAAGTTAAAGTAATTAATGTTACCTTATTAAATATCCTTGTGCTGTGAGGTTTTAAATATATGATGATTTAAATATTTGAAAGGAAATCTTTTAATTTTAATGATTTTTTTGATTGTTAAAATAATATGTGCTCATTTTAGAAAATACAAGAAAGTAAAAATGACCACATAAAACATGACCTATATAAAAATGACCATATAAAACATTTTGGTGTATTTCTTATTTCTTTCTACCCTTTTCCCATGCACATAAATACACACATTTTTAAATAAATGAGGAGAAATAGTTTTATAACCTAAAAACTTTGTGTACATTAAATATTAGTATTTCTCTATGGTATTAAAATGTTTAATGGTTGTATAATATTCTGTTAGATCGATATATCATGGTGTATTTACCCACTTCCCTATTGTTGAATATTCAATTTTCTCTGTAGATACTCTAGTGAACACACATAAATCTTTAACTTCATATCTGGTTATTTCCTTTGGATTGGTTCCCGTTAGTGGAACTATTGTTTCAAAAATTTCAACATTTTTAAGACTCCAGAAAGGTAATACAGCGATAGATGAGACTGTAAATTTTACCACACTCTTAATAACACTGGTTATTACCACTTATTTTTAATCTCTGTCAATCTGATGTGGGGGTCTCTTTCTATAATTTAATTTCATAGAGTTGAACTTTTGGTCATATGGTCATATTAATAATTTTACTGCCTCAAGGACCTATAATTCTTTGCCTTGTCCATGATTCTTAACATAGGGCCTTGCTCAGATGTTGAAGAAATATATTTTTAGCAGTATTTCTTTAAAAAATAAATTAAATTTGGACATACACAGAAAGGTGAAAAAAGTTAACATAAAGAAGGATCCAAATTATTTTACTTAATAAAAAGATTATATTTAGTTCTTAGTGTATTAGTTGACATTATTACCATTAGCTAGCAATATCATATTTTCTTTATTGAATTTATTTCACAAGCTACCAGTTTCACTACAACACTTTCCAAAATGCTACTAATACTAAATACTAAATACTTAGTTTGTAAGGTCATAAAAACCACTCACTAATTACTTCAAAATAATTTCCTTTATCCTTCCTTCACTTGATATATGTAGAGACAGACTGGCCTACTTCCAGTTTACTTTCATGTTGTCATTATTTTGAAGTCATTCTACAGATAGGGTAGCATTCTGGCATACAGAAAAATAGCATCTGTAAAATTTTATGGCATGGTTTGGTTGAGGTTATTCCTCCTTCAGAGCTGCATTATGTAATCTAAAAGTGTTTACTTAAGCTCCTTTGGGCTGCCTCCATGGTAGCTATGAAGTCACAGAGAAGTAAGAACACTTTGGGGCCTGATAACAAAGTCTATTAGTTTAACCTAAATGCTGTATCCATTTTTTTTTATTATTGCTATATAAGAAACATTTAAAACAAAGGTATACTCTCTTCATTTTATTAAAAAAAGCATGCTACTTCAAATATCATTAATAAATGAAAAAAGGATTCATAAATGTGTATTTGGCTCATTATTTGGATGTACTTATTTTAAAACTTGTATCCTGTAGTATGAATTTACAGTGTGGTTTTAACTCAACATAAATAATTATGCAAAATTACCAAAATGAGGTATTAGTTGGCCTTTAGAGAAAATGAATTATTAAAATGGCCTAAGCACTATTTCTAAGTCATAAAAGAAGCACATTTAGTCTTTTTCAGAGAACATCAAAGATTTTTAAATTAATATTAGCTTAGGGAGAATTTAAAAAGATATTAGGTTATAAGAAAAGATTATTTAACTTTGATTACTCAAAGAAAAGTAGTATTTTCAATTCCTTAGAGGGACAGCTCTTAAGCCCTTTTACCAACCAAATAACTATGTATGCTGATTTGAAGGAAAGATAATGCAGTATGCATTGTAAAAGTGGGAGAGGTATCATTTTTGTATTGTAATAAAGTGTTATATCACCTTCAAACAAAACATCCATGCAAATTCTTATAAAATACCTAAAATCTCAAATGTTCCTTTAGAATTATTGAATTTGATTAATCAATAAGCCCAGATAAAGTCAGTATCCTAACATCTAAAAGCATATAGTCCTTTTTTAAGGAAATGTCCTTTTAACATTATAAAATTATTAGAATAATCTTGATAGCATATTGCTTTTCAAGTCTGAGAAGTAAGGACTTTATGCTCAATTGTCAGTGATCTAGTGAGGTTCAAAGTCAGGACAATTCAAGGAGAGAAAAGAAAAAAGTTTTGGGACCTGATCATCCCCCTAGAGGTATAGGCTCTGTGGGGATACCACCTAGCTTGGGAGAGACAGGTGTATGTGTACAAGAGGCCTGACCTGGAGGGAATGAGTAGATGAATGGTCACGAGGGAACGGGATGTCGGGGGAGATTATGAGACAAACTGTCTACACAAACTGGCTCAGGATTAGCTTTGCTGAAACATTTAAATGTTTGAGTTTTTATATTTCGTTCCAATATTAAAAAGAGGATAATTATTTGGTTTAAAAATGTTTAAAAACATTTTTATGTGCAATACATTGTATATAAGTCTATTTATTTGAAATTATGTGTGGTGATTTTAAACATGCTACAAATTTTTTGATAACTTTTCCCATCCTAGAATATGTATAGCCTTAGGAATTTGCTTAAAACAAATAGAATGTGATGGATATGATGCTGCATGGCTTCTAAGACTAAGTCATTTTTAAAAAAGTGATACAGCTTCCACCTGGCTTTCAATCTTGGGACTCTTGGAACCCAGCCACCCTCCTCTGAGGAAGCCAGACCACATAGAGAGGCCATGTGTAGGTGTTCTGGCTGATAGCCTGAACTAAGGTCCCAGCCATCAGTCAGTATTAATCACTAGACAAGCAAGTGGACAAGCCTTCAGATGCCAGCCCCCAGCCTTTGAGCTGCCCCAGCTGTCACCAAGAGGATTAGAGTTGTCCCTGCTGAACCCTGTCCACATTGCATATTCATGAGCAAAGTAATGTTGTTGTTTTAAGCCACTAAACTTTGGAGTAGTGTGTTATGTACTTGAGTCCCTGCTTGCAATACATCTATCTGTAGCTCAGGTTAGCTGTAACAAGTAGGAAGGAGATGGAGGAAGCAAAAGAAAACCCTTTCCCATCTCTTTTCCTTGTTCCCTTAGCCAGACTGTGATTTTAGCACCTCCTAGTACTAACTGTTGGAGATTAAATGTGGTTTTGAAGTGCCACAGGAACAAAAAAAACCAGCATTATGGATCCAGGCTATCCTAACTCCTTTCCTTGAAGGCTTAGAGGCTGAGCAGGGGAAAGAGAACGTTTGATTCCCTCTATTCTCCTTTTTTCCCGTAGCTATCCCTACTTTCAAAAAGAAGAGAAAAGCAAGATTTAATCCTCTCCTATCTTCATTACTACTCTTAATTCAAACCTCTGTAAAGACAATTATGCCTTCTTTTTCAATGAAAGAGTACATAACTTTTCCAGTCTTATAAAGGGACCAAAGTAACAATACATTTCTATTCATTATCAAGGAAATAGGATTTACTGATCAGAGTTATATGCTAAGGACACTACTCTGTGTTTAGTCTATTCATCACTCCTGCTCTTCCTCTTCCCCTAAATTTGGTTGTTCCCAGGGTTCCCTTCTCAGACCTTGTCTCACTTTTGGCGTTAGCTGCCACCTACATGTTAATGACTCCAGAGAGCCAGACTATTTCCAGTCCTCCTGGGATAGTTCTCTGATACTTACAATTCTACAGGGATAAAACAGAGTTCTTCCTCCTGGACCTGAAGCCCACTCCTCCTCTTAGTCCACACCCTAGACCAGAAACATAGGTATCTATTACTTGCCCTCACCCCACACAGCCAATCAGTTTTCCCATGCCACTGACTCTGTAATTACTCTTCTTGAATTTCTCTTCTCTTTATTCCCCACTGTTCCGAGGTACATGGCAGTGGCCCTAGCTGAATCTTAGATCACAGGGTGGTTTATATTCCACCTTCAAGTTTCCAGGACCCCAACCAATGTACTCTTTTCCATATGTACACCTGACCATGTCATTTCCACTAAAAAAAAAAAAATCCTTTCGTGGCTCTCCATTTCCTGTGGGTTTTAATGCCAAAGCACAATAGGGATTTACTCACCAAGCAGGGTACAGGTCTGTGGGTACATTTTTTCTGGAGAGAGAACCCATTGCCTTTTTTTTCAAAAGGGTATGAGTCCCCTCCCCCCGCCCCAAAGCTAAAAACTTCTAGGTCTCAGGCTAAAGTCCAAATTCTTCAGTATGGTATACTAAGCCCTGCACAACCTGGCCATCTATCCAGCTTCCTTTCTCACTCGCCTCACACCTTCCACCCATACTTATCTAGTGTAGTTTTTTACTACAGATCCAGGTACATGCTGCTTTGCTTGCTCAGCTTCAGATGCCCTTTCCTTTCTTCTTAACTGGCATAAGTGCTGTCATCCAAGAAACCACTTTTCTTTCAAGAAAACACCTCAGGTCACTGACACTACCTACAGAAAGCTGTGCAGGCTAAGCAAGTTGTGTGTAAATTCTTTCCTCCCTGCAGCCAGCCTCAACATTGATCTCTTTTTGCATCTAACTCCTGGATTTACACCCGGTGGGGTGGGAAAAAAAGAATTAAAATTTTAATAAAACCATAAAGCCCAAACAATGACTAGTATTTGTGCAGGATATGTACACTGTTGAAGAATGGCAGGCCTTTTTTTTTTTTTTTGTATTGCTTTCTTGGGAAGAAGTTGGGTGGTAAACATGTAATTTATAATCCCAGCAGATTTTTGATTCTATATAAATGCCACACACACCTTCCTGTTACAGAATATTGTATAGGAACTTTCAACAGCATTCAGTTTTATTTTACAGATAGCCACCACATGATATGTATTTAACAAATCCAGTAACTAATACACAACGCAGTTCTTGATATTCTACGATCTGCTAGGACGACTGCTAGGTCTTTTACCTGAATTAGTGCTCCTGGTTCACGCAGCAACACGCAAAAAGACAGTCGATGGATTACGGTGTGTCCCTAAAATTCTCCATCTACTCTGGAAAACGTTGCACTTTTTGAGATAAACTGTGTTCTAATCAGTCTGCTAGTGAGACCTGCTATGTCTTACAGCACAAGCTCTAACAATCAATTTTTTTTCTTTCAAAAGTTGTCTTAATTGTTGCCTCGTAACGGAGCTCTTTGCCGTCCTTGGGCAGACGGTTCCAAGCGAAGCGTATTTCCCTGCTCTTAACGCACCTACCTATAAATAGCGCTCACGGCGCTGAGTCACCAAAACCCCGAGTTTCCCCAAATAGCTCTTAACGACTGCTGGAATCGCGTCCCAGCTGTGACTGGCTGCAACTACACACCGGCCGGGCTAGACGGTGGGCCCGTACGGATGAACAGGTTCTCAACCACCCGGCGCCCCAGGGACGCAGGCTGAGCTGCCGCTTTCCGGCCCGGAGTAGAGCGCTTCAGCCCTGAAGCGCGCGGACCCCGCTCTCGGGACAGAGGATCTAGCTGGCTGCTGGACTTGGCCTTGACTGCTCAGGGTCTGCCCCCGCCCCCTGCGAGCGGGGAGCTGCGGGGGGCCGGCACCAGCCTCCGCCCTGCGCCGCCAGCTCACACAATGGGGGACGTGGGGGGGTGGCCACGGCTCGCGTTCAGATCCCTGGTCCGGGACTCTGGGCAGCTGAAGCAGCAGCCAAGGACTGGGGCCAAAAGGAAAACCCCTCTTTACTCTCTCCTCACTTCCACACAGCCAAAGGGTGGCAGCCAGCGGTACGAGGGACTGGGCAGCAGCAATGGGGGAGGGAGCGGAAGTGCCACCCCCTGCAGTCGGGGTGGTGACGTCACCCCTACCGTCAGCCTGTAGCGGGGGCGTCTGTCCGTCACGTGACCCCAGCCTCCCCTCCCAGCCGGATCCCGCGCGCGCGCTCCCTCCCCCAGCCCCAACTCCCACCTCTCCCCCACCCCCTCTCCTCAACTTTCGCCTCCCTGCTCCAGTGCCGCTGTCAACAGCGCCAGCTCCGCCCCCTCCCCCGCACCCTCTGTAACCGCCGCGGCGGCGCGGCGGGCGCTCAAGCTCAAGTCCGGGGCTCCCGGAGGCAAGCATGCCCCCGGTCCCACCCTGCCCCCAACTCTCGGCGCGCTGGGTGCGTGGGCACCAGAGCAGAGCAAGGGGGCGCGGCGGCGTGCGGCGACAGCGCTTCTCTGCTCAATCCTCCCACGGCAGCCAGAGGACGAGGCAGAGACGCCAGGTCTGAGCTCTTGAGAGCGAGGCTCGCGCAGCAGTCTCGGAGCCCTGACACGTCGCCGCCGGGGGTCGGATCCCGGGCGGGAGAGGCAGCCGGGAGTCCACCCTCGACCCCTGCCCGCCAGCCTGCGCCTCCGCTCTCCCTGCAGCCCCGGCAGCGCTGGCCAGTCCTGCCTGGTTTCGTCTCCGGCCGCGGCGCGGGCACCAGCTGTACGACGAGGGGCCAGGCGCGGACCGCCTCGTTGAGTCCCCGCGGCCGCCCCCCACCCCCGTGGACTGCTGGGGTTGCAGATTTGGTGGCTGTTGCTGGTGCGCCGCGTTCTATTTTTTTTTTCTCCCTCAGTTCCCTTATCAAAGTGGAGGCTTGGGGATAGGGAAAAGAAAACCCACAGTGTCGAAAGGGGCGGTACGAACTGACCTGTCAACGGCGGAGGAGGAAGACCCCCGGTCGGGGCGAGCTCCCGAGCCCGCGCAGGGATCGCAGCCCTGGGCTCGCAGGAGAAGCGCGGCGGCAGCTGTGCCACAGCCAGGTGTCCCCCCTCGGCGCGGCCCGCGCCGCCGCGCCCGCCCCCTCCCCCCGGCGCCGCGCTCTCCGCCCCATCGCTGGGGACCAGGGAACCCCCCAGCTTGATTTTTTTGTGCAGTTTCAGCAAAGCTCCGAGGAAGTTGGTCCTTTTGTTCCACTATTTATAGATTGCGTCAACATTGCGAAAAGGAGAAGGCGGAGCGGTGGCCCCTCCCCCACCCCTCTCCCCCGCCGGCTCCTGGGAGAGAAAAGCCCCAGCACACGACCTAAGTACACAGCCCGGCAGCCTCCCGCCCTCGGCCTTCTGCTCGCCGCTTCCCCCTCCTCCCAGCCCAGGCCAGAACGCTGCCAAGCCCGTCACGTGCCCGCCCGGGAAAACCAGCTCCCCGGGGCTCCGTGCCGCCCGCCAGGCTCCGTGGCGGCAGCGGCCTTGCCCAGCTGCGCGCCCAGCTCATGGGTTCGCGCCGCAGCCTAGGCGTAGCGCACAGAGTGGGCACCCCTGCCCTCGCCACCCCGCGGGGATCCCAGTATGCGCGGCTCGTGGGAATGCCGCGGAGCGTCCCGCGGTTCCGCCCGCCCCCCCATCCGGCTCGGCGAATGCCACCGCCCTGCTCGCGCAGTGTGCGCGCATTCTGGCCTCGCCTCCGAGCCAGGGGCCTGACGTGTTTCTATGCCCCTCGAGCAGCCGTTCTCCCAGGCGTTACGGTGCTAGCCCCCTGTCCCCCGCGCGATTGGGGAGGGCTGAGGTGTGAGGGATGCGGGGGTGGCTTGCAGCCGCTCACGGGCAGGAAGGCGGAGCGCGGGAAGCGCGGTGCTGTCGTCCCAAGGCGCGCGGAGACGCTCTCTCTCCTCCGCAGGTGCAGCGAGGCGTTGTGGAAGCTCTTGTCCCCCTTCCCGTACAGCTAGGGACAGAGGAGTTTGCAGACCCTAGCCGCGGTATGAGGAATATGATTTTTGAGGAGTTCCTGGAAGTTAGGTGAATGACAAAAACGCGCGAACTTTCCTTCAAATCCTGATGACAAAATGATAGGCCCCGCCAAACCTCAAAATGAAACTGAGCTCCCTGCCGGCCTAGAGTCGCTGTTCCTGAGCTCGATGTAAACAAGGAGGGCGGTAAACGCGAGAGGAAGGCCTTCCAACAAAACTAAGTGCAAGTGACTAGTTTGAGTGTAATTTACCTTCTCAGCTTCCGGTCCTTTCCCTAAGTGATTTATTTAGATTGCAGTTTAACTTTCCAGGATCGGAATGAAATAATTTCGCTCACCAGATCACTGGTGGAGGAAAACCGGGGCTGAGCTGGGACGAGGGCAGGAAACGAGTCGGACCTTTCCCGGCAGCAGGACAGTGTGGTAAACAGTCTGGAAGGGTTATGTTATTTTTGAAAGGGTTTGGGAAAACTATCCCTGCGCACTCACCCTCGTTCGGGCCAAATGCAGGCCATGGGGACTCTGCAAGGGTCCGCGCATCCCAAGCCGGGCTTCCTGGCTGGGCACTGGGCTCGTCCAAACCTGGGAGCGTTTTTGCACAGGCCAGACAGGGCAGCAATAAGTTTGCCTCTCTTGGTAAAATCTTTCCAGGCTTCACACCCCCCCCCTTCTTTTTTAAGGGATAGATCTTAGGTGGTGGGTTCATCAAGTAGCAATGTGTGGCTCGCTATAAAGGCGGCGAGATGAAGTAAAGCGAACCTGTGCAGTGGTTGCTGGGTTCCCAAAGCGAGGAGCTGATTCGACCCCGCAGCTAGCTGGACCGCGCTTTGGTCCCCTCACACCTGACGGAGCTCAGAGCCTGGTGCGGGAGCCGCTTCTCTCTCCTGCTTTTTTGCCAATTTAGCGAAAGGCCCCGGCCGCCCCTTTTCCCGCTTCTACTCTGCCCTGCCATCTATATCTGAAAGACACAAACCTTTTAAGGCAAATTCGTTTCCACGCCAATTTTGTTATATCAGCATCTAAAAATCACTTTTCTTTGCGTGAAAAACAAGCCAGGGCCTCCTGGTCCTTCCTGCCCCTACAAGTGGCAGAGATGCCCAGGCCTGGGCCTCAGTCTTCATTCCCCCATCCTAGCTTGGGGCCAAGCCGCGGTGTCCCCGCCTCTTTGTCAGGACACGCGCTTTTCGCCCCCACTTGGCTCTTCCTCAGTCTTCCCAGCTGCGGAGGCGAGGGAGCGAAAGCAAAACGAAAGCACCCAGGGCGCATCAGTCACAGCAGCTTCCCTGAGAGCGGCCGTGGGAAGCCAAGGTCTGGGGTCCGAAGGCGAGGGTGGGGACCCGAGCTTCGCAGCAGCTGGGTGGGGGCCGTCCCTGGAGGGCGCCCGGGAGCTGCCAGAAGTTGCCCGAATCCTCGTCGCTACGCCTCCCCCTGGGAAGATCAGACACCGATGATAATATACCAACCCCGCAGGGAATGTTTAGCCTGGGTGTTGAGTTGCTGGACTGATTGGGACCGTGCGGAAGGCACGCGGAGGAAAAGTAGTGTGGCGCGGGGGCGAGCGTTGGACCCGGCAGCGGATCCCGGGGAAAGGCCTGGGCGAGCAGAAGCGCGGCGAAGGCGCGCAGAGGCCTCCCGGGATTCGAGGCCCACAGAATTGTTGCTCCAGCAAAGTTAGATAAGTACCCCGCCTCCCCGAAAAAGCCAGAGTTCCTTGCTATATAAACACTTCAGGAAACTCTGGTGACATCCTCTGCGCCCTCTCTCCTCCCTCTAGGGAGTCACTGTGGGGACAAAGGCAGCCCGCGCAGATTTGGAAGAGGCGAGGCCCGCATGGATGGCTTTACTGGCCGTAGAGTTTTCAGTTAAGGGAAGGCATCTTCACGAGGTGAAGGTAACCCACCCCCCCCCGCCAAAAACCCCCTCAGGCATGGCAGCCAGCCCTAATCTGGTCAGCTAAAATGTATCTTCGCTTCGTTCTCACCTCTTCCCAGCGAACTAACACTGGCAAGTGGGCCTTCGAGCTGCTCGCTCTGTCACTCTCGTGCATTTATGTAGCCAAATGCCCGAAAAGCCCCATCTTTAAGCTGCACAAACGCCTTATTCCATTTAATAACACCTTTGCTGTAGCAGTAGTTGTGGATTTTGGCAAATGTTAAAATCTGTTGATCCTAAATGAGTCGAATGTGGAAACACAGTTCTCTCTGAGTAGTCGGGTCTGTGCACCTGACTCAGGGCGCAGCGGAGGGCTGTTTATACCTCTAAATGCTCAGACGCGCTTTCGCACTGCGCCCCTTCGCTGTTTAAAACAGGGAGACTTGGAATTGTGTACTCGTTTTCATTGTTTAGCCTTTGCATCGCAAAGGATTATTCATTTCACCAGCAGGACCCCAAAACAGCTGAAAGTTTAAAAGATGCGGAATGGAGTTCGCTTAGGCAAACCTTAGGAAGGCAGTCTTGGTTTCCTGATGATGTTTTGCTGGTAACAGGCAGTAGTCAATCCCAAACTAGCTTTGTTGGTTTTTATTCCTCCCCTCTTTACCACAACGGCAAATACCAGAAAGTACTAACTGTAAAAAGGACGGCCCACTCCACCCAAGTTTCTTTATGTAATGATGAGAGGCGGGCTATAGGTGAAAGACTCCGAGGCTCTTCCTTTTAGAAAAAGCCTCTAGTTCTTTTTAAAAAATACTCAGCAAAAGCTGGTTTTGACTCAACAGACTAAAAAAAATGCCTGCTTTCACCATGCTCGCCCTTTGGTTTCATATGCGGCCACTTTTCTCACTTTCTTGCAAGTTTCCCCCCCACCCTTGTAACATATTTTTATGAAACAGGTTCCATCAGGTTATCTTGCTAAACTGGGCATCTATAATTATGAAGTTGGTCTTTCCTCCTCTCCCCTACTTAAAAAGTTCACACACAGCTATGAAAGCCCGTGGTTGTCTTTATTTTGCACCCTACTTTTTTTTTTCTTTTCCGCATTCATAAACGATGCTTTGCCTGGGCTAGGTTCAGGCTTCAGTGCCTAAAACGTTACCCGCCTGGGCAGTCCCCGAGAGCCATCGAAAGCCCCAGCCTTGCTCACGCTACTGGAACCCGCACCAGAAACCTGGATTTGGAGTCCAGTTTGGAAACAAATCTGTGCCTTTCGCGGTGAAATGGGAACTTGCCCAAGCGATGCATCTGGCTTTAGATTTTATGGGGAATATGATCTGGAAAAGGGAACGCCTGTTTCAGCCGGGGCAGTACGCCCCGCGCAGGTCCCCTGGGGCTCCCTCTTCCAAACAGCGCGCGGGGTCTCGACCCGCAAGACCTCGGGCGACCTCTGGGCTACAGGGTTGGGGTTAACCCCACAGCGCGCTCCCTTCTCAGCCCCGTCTGGGGTCGCTCGCAGCGGCTGCCGAAGCTTTTCGACCAGAGGAGAAAGTTTGAGGCTACAGATCAGATGTCCTTAAAGGGGCTGGGGAAATGGAGAGGCTCTTTGCAGTAAGAGCCAAGAAACTCGAACACACCGCGCTCGCCTCGAGGCGAAGGGAACTGTCCTGGGGGAGCACAAGTGTTCCCGACACTTTGCCAAAGTTTCCAGAGTCCAGAGGTAGCGTGCCTCGCACCCCCGCCCGCCTCCGGGTAATTTCATAATCCTCTCCAGGCTGCTTTAGGCGAGGACCCAGGCGGGGGGCGGGAGAGTGGTGGGGAAGATAGACCTTCTCTGTTTCCCGCCCGTTCTACAGCGGGAGCCCCAAACGGGTTAAAATGGCGCGGTGGGGCGGACGTGAGGAGTAGTGCCAGTGCTCGGCCCCGACGGGCGGGAGAAGAGGGTTGGGGGTGTGGGATCCCAGAAAGGGCCGTGAAAGCGGGGAGCAGGGGAGGTGTGAGGCAGAGTTTCTGCTATTGCAGGCGGTTCCAAGTAAGACGCTGGCGGGAATGGGGATGGGGCCGTCAGCAGGGGAGCCTAACAGTGGTTACTGCACGTCTCGCCCTGCTGCCCCGCCCCCGCCAGGGTTATGTCAGGAGAGCGCCCTGGCACCGAGCTCTGGCCCGCGGAGAAGATACTCCCTCTCGGGCTCTCTCCGCTACCGGGGCTGGGCGGGCGCGGAGGAGCTGGCGGTGCGCGGCGCAGAACTCCGGGCGCTGAGGTCGGCAAGTCGCCTTCGGAACGGGCGGCGGCGCTTCTCCAGACGACGTGGAAAAAAATAATCCAAAATAGCACCCCTCAGCCAGCAGCCCTTTAGCACTGGTAAAGTAGATAGAAAGGAACTCCGGGAACGAGGGAAGATCAGTTTAGAATGTCCCAGATTTTCCAAGTTTGTCAAGCGACTGCGAATCCTGATAGCCGCGTGGAGGGCTGCGCCCATTTCCCCTTCCAGGACAAAACTGAAGGCGAGCTCCTTCAAAGGTTTAAGTCGGGCCACGCGTGGAACCCGAGCAGTCCCCGCCGTCTGATTTCGGGCTCGTCTCTCCCAGGACCGCAGGGAGCATCCTTTCTGAGCAGCCCGGGGCGGAGCGCGCGACTCCAGGCTCGCTCCGCGCTGGGCCCCGCCGCGGCCCGGGCGTTACAGCAGGAAACTCTTGGTCCGGTTTTCGGTCTCCCAGTCAAAACATTTGGCTGAATCTCGAAATAACTTTTTTGATAGTCCGGAAAAGACACACGACAAAGAGACTCAGGATCAGGCTTGCGTCAGAGAACCATTTCCCCTGGACTATAGTGAGATTGTTTTTTCATTAGTTGCAGGAACTGAATTTTTGATGATTTACCTGCCTGCTGCAGCTCCTGGCTGTATTCTTCTCCCCTCTTTCCCCACTCCATCTGACTTTCAACTCTTCTCCCCTTTTTTTGTAAAGCTCAAGGTACTCGATTCCATCGTATCCACCGATAAATATATAGCCCGATGGTCTAACCCAGCCTTTCTCAATGGTCAATGTAAGCCACAGTGTTTGCATAGTCCTCTTAAAACGGGTCATATTTTCGGTTTCTTTGATCCACAGCGACGGAATTTTTTTTCTTTGCATGTTCTCATTTTTGCACATCGAGTTCAGTGACGATGCTCTCCTCCTACTTACAGGTTCCCTCTCCTCCCAGACAGGTCTAGGCATTTATTTTTACAGGGACCCAAAGAGTTAGGAGAAATTCAGTTATATGTTAAGACTAACCTTCACTTTTTTCCCCCAATGATTAACACCAAACGATGTAATCAGTTAAACAAAACAGATTTTAATATCATTAAACATGGATCTCCCCATTAACCTTGGCAATTATGTCACTTTGAAGAAGGAAGTAATAAAAACAAAATCTTGCAAATTAAATAAAATTATGGAAGCTGTCAATTTGAGGTCTGGATGCAAACGGAGATTTTGATCTTTCTAAAAAGAGCTCTTATTGATGGACAATTATTAATATGAAATAAAATGTGTAAATCTAGCCCTATCAGGGTGCCTGCACATAGTAGGTGTTCAATGAATATTTAGTATCATTCTCCCTTTTCTTCTCCCCATCCTTGGAAATTTTGGCAGGAAATACAGACTTCCCAGTGGCTAAGGAAACTATACTAAGACTTCACTTCTGGTTCTTGTAATCTCCACTCACTTGAAAAAGAAAAAAACCTCACAAAATGTATCCAGGGAGCTTTAATAGCTTATTAAGCCAATGGAAATAGCTAAACAAAATGAAAAAGTACGGTAATTACAGACATCTAAATCCGAAACACATTAAATTAATTCGAATTTTTCAGTGGCTTTTATAGGTAACTATTACCATTTGATTTCGTTTACTGATTTCTACAGTAAAAACGAAAATTGTGGGCTCTTGTTCACTTCTAGCCCTTCTACTAGAGCAGCCTTCACCGCAGACGCATCTATCTCGACCTCGTATCTTTCATAGCGCAAATTTTATCTTGAATCGGTTCAGCTATCCATTTTTGAGAGAAAATTGCGCGCACTTTTTTTCTTTTAAAAATTAAAGTGAGAAAATGGAGAAAAACTCTGTAACACCGACGGGTGAAGAAAACCCACCTGCTCGCTCCTCCTGCCCTGGGCGCGGAGTCGCTGGAGAGAGCACTCTGCCTGAGCGGCTTCACAGATCCCGAGCAGTCACCTGGTCGTGGCTTATTTTCTTTGGGACCTATTCTCGGGGAGTAAACAGACACGTAGTGAGTTTCCCAGCAACTTTGCACTGCTCTTTAAATAGGAGAGAATTCTTGCAGTTTGCCTCCACTTACAGGCTTTCCTGCCTCATACTGTTTAAAAATAAAAAGCGTTCCCCTCAGTCTTTTTGCCTTTTCGCCTTCCAAATGAGGAGGCCAGCACAGCAGGTGACCTCGGTGTACGCGGCACGCACGTCTCAGCCTCTAAGAGCCCAGCTGCCCTGTCGGGTGAGTGGGCGAACCGTCGCACCTAAGCAGTACGTGACTTCCGTGGAGGTGAGTGCGTGCGCCCAGTGCGTGAATCTTGCACACCACACCCAAGTTGAACGCGTGAGGAAAACTAGGGGTACGGATATCTTCTCTTCACACAAGCGCCCTTGGGGAATCTGTGGACAGACCGAGAGGCGCAGTCGTGGCTTCAGGACCAGGACTTTCCTCTTTTGAGATCTGTTTAGTTCGTTCTAGAAAAGTACACCATACATGAACATATACAGACATCTCCCCGCCCTCCACTCCAGGGGTCCGCAAGCCGCGGGTGCGAGTGTGAATTCTGAGTCCCGCGCGGGGGTTCCGGCTTGCGCTGAGGCGAGAGCGCTGCGCGGAGGTCACACTAAGTTCAGAGCCGCACATCCCAGTCAGAACTGAAAACAAACAAACAAAAAATTCTAAGTCCGGCCCGGAGCTGCGGTAAAGTCCTTGTCAGTGCGCAAAAGTTCCGGAATACTGACTTAGCGCAAGCTGGCCGCCGCGACTGAAGGGCCCGCGGAAGCATTCGTTGCCTTTTGTGGGGTCCTGGCATCAGCGTGACTAAGACATATTATTTTTGCAAACTGAGACTCGAAGTGGGCCCCCGGTCTCCCCCCCGACCCCTGCGGCCCGGGAATAACTCCAAGGGCTCGCTCCCATCTGGACTAGGGGTCGGTGCTGTCGCGGCTCCGACACCCCTTGTGCCCCGGCCTGGCCTCGCACAGAGGGGCGCTCGGCGGTGGGGCAGAGAGGACGGCATCGCGGCCGGGCCAGGGGCCCTGAGGAGCAGCGGCCGAGCGAAGCCCACGCGGGCTGCGGCGCAGCAGCAAAGCTGGAGGCGTTTCGGCGGCTCTACCCGGAGCGAGGGGCGCGCAGGGGAAACTGCTTCTAGAACTTCGTATCGCAGGCAAGTCTGGCGGGGAAGGGAATCAGGGGCGGGAGGGAACTCTCTCCTCTGGTTATGGATCTTGCGAATCTCGGCCAGTCAGCAGAAGCACGGGGGGCGAGGGGCCCAGAAGCTGTGTAGCTCGCTCCGAGCCCCAAAGCCTTGCTTCACCCCGCGCTCCCAGCCAAGGCGGCGCAGCGGCCTCTGCCCTCTGGGTGCCAGATACAGTCTGGACCAAGGTCGCTCAGTCGGGGTCGGCCTACCCCTCAGAGAGAGCTTCTGAGGGTGGCCAGATGGCGGGAAACCTCAGGCACCG
Organism: Lepilemur ruficaudatus; assembly: GCA_963574885.1. NCBI lineage: Eukaryota > Metazoa > Chordata > Mammalia > Primates > Lepilemuridae > Lepilemur > Lepilemur ruficaudatus. The sequence goes on along the minus strand of CAUYRT010082296.1, from coordinate 50,797 downwards.
GCCTAGACGCGAAGTATTCACAAGGGTATATCCAGGCCTCAGTGGCCTCTGAGCAGGAGTTACCTCAGACTCAGGTTTCTTCTGCGACCAAAAAGAATTACACAAGTTTTCCAAATCTGCAATCAGTGAACTCAGTGCCTTCTTAGGATCCTACAAGTATTTTTGCCTGTAGAAGTGAATTTGGACTTTCCTCTTCTCTTCCTCACACAGCTGGTTACACACAACAAAAGGCGGGTTACAGGCCCGGGAAGGATCTATCTCCTGTTCACTTATGTGCCTCCTTCTTGGGACGTGGTGTGTTCTTCACACTCCTGGGCCTGCCAGGAGAGGTCCTGTGCTGTGCTGGGAAGGTGGGCTTCCCTGCAGGAAAAATGTGAGGTGGGAGGGAGAGGCCTATCTGGCGGGCTTGGTCCCATGTGGCCTGCAGAAAGGCATGAAAATGACCTGGAGCCGGGACGTGGGCCTAGGTATGTGGTGGTGGGGGGACGGTCAGGAAAGCTATCTCCCGGGAGAAAGAGGCCTGAGGAGTTTTGCTGCTTAGCCTAAGAGGACAGGATGGACATACCATGTCTCAAGACGGGACAAGGCCAGAGCTCCCGGAGACCAAGCTAGGATCGGAAATCTGTATTTTCCTGGCTGAATTTTTTTATATTTTTAAACACTTTTCCCATTTGCTTTCTGTTTACTCTTTAGATAAGTGTTTTTGAAAGTCTTGCCAAAAGGAAGTCATTGAGTTAACAGATATTTATCCAGAGACTACTGTATGTCAGGCACAGGAATGGGATAGTGAAGCAGCCAGTTCTTGTCCTCCCAGCTTACAGTCCAATTTTTTTTCTTAAGAGAAAAAAACAACTAAAAGATGCTATGAAAAGGGACACACGGGTACATCCAGGGTGAGGCAAGCATGGCTAACTGGGGCTATTTATAAGAAGTTCAGTGTCCCTGGAACTTAGAGGGCAGAGGGCCTCCTGGGGGGTGCACAAACAGCCTGGGAGATTAGCCTGGGCCTGAGGGAGGAAGGGCATTTCATCTGGGTGCTGGGGGGCGTCATGGGTTGACAAAGGAGAGGCAGACAAGCGGCTGTGCTGCTGCATTAGAGCGGGTGCCCCCTAGATTTCCCTTCTGGTGTGAAGATTTGAAGGATTTGAAGGAGCTGGTGTTTTCTTGCCAAGACTCACATCTGTCCCCAGTCTACCTACTTGATTAATACTTCATACTTTACAAAACAACACACAGGTGAAAACTAATTTCAAGAGAACTAATCTAGCATGAAATTTTGTGAGAATATTCCAGTTAAAGAATTGGTATTTGAGATTAAATCTTAAATAGTGAACAAGACACTGTCCTGTCCTCATAGTTTACCACCCAGTGGAAGATTCAGAGAAGTTACTCCTAGACATTCAATATCCTTGGACCATGGAGGGCAGCAGACTGCACAGGCTTTAAATTCTCAGGAAGCCAGGTCCTGGGATGGGGCATTTAACTTAAAGTAGTTTGGGGAGGTCCCATTTAGAAATCTGGAAGACCATTCATAGGAAAGAGAAGCCTTTTGTGGATTCACAGAGCCCATAACCATATAGTATTCAAAATCCTCTCTGGTAACTTTGAAGCCTTCACAATATTTCTGGGGCTCAGGACTATCATAAACTAGTAACTGTGCTAGAGAGACAAAAAAAAAAAAGATCTTGCAAATAACTAGACAAAAAAAGTGTAAATTTGCTGTCATGATGATTAATTATGAAAATATTTAGACATGGTACCTTTAATTGGAGCTACTGAATCCCTTTGTAGCATTATTGATAGGGGCAGGAAGGAACAACATTTCATTCAGTGCCAGCTGTTTCATAGGCACTTCACATCCATTGTCTCTTTGAACCCTCATGACAACTCCATGAAGTAGGTATTTTTATTTTCATTTTAGAGATTAGGAAACTAAGGCTTAGTGAGGTTATGTAAGGTCACTTGGGAAGTAAGAGGCAAACCTATCTGACTTCAAGTCTGTGTTCTCTTCATTTTTCTCATGGAGACCCTTCCCAACCTAGATGGTATTGATGCTAAAAAATAAAATTATATTGACAATTCATATTTGAGGAATTTAAATGCTTACTGAAAAACAGATTTGGATGAATTTATAGTATCTCTATAAATTATACTTTAGTGTTACCAATATAAAAACTTAAGGAGATCACAATAAGGAGAATACCAGGAATGTTTTATACAAATTGAATTCACATAATTAATATCACTTTACCATTGCTTATTAGAAAATTTTCAGAATAAAGAGATGCTTATCTATTGGTTCCTCTTTATTATACAGAGAAACACACGTATGTCTAGTCTTAGATGGCAATTCCCTTTTGATTTTCTAACTTGATAAAACTGATAGGTAAAAGGAAAAGGTTTTTGTTTAAAAGGGAAATACTAGGATTATATTAATCAATCAATTAAAAAATATCTCTCTAGTTATTTGCTGAGCATTTACGACCTGCCAGGGACTATGCTGTGTGCTGAGGATATAACATTGATCAAGACAAACTGAGCTCTAGCAAGTTTGCTGGGGAGAGCATATTAGGAGAGAAGGAAAACAAGGCTTGCTCAGCTCCTGCCATGTGCCAAACACTCTCCTAGACTCATTTAATCCTTCACACAAGCCTGCTGTCTGTCCCTGTATATACAGAACATACGCAAAAGAGTGAGTCTCTGAGAAATTAACTAGCTTGTTCAAGATCACACAGCTAGTACATGGCAGAGCTCCAATTCAAACGCAGCAATAAAGACTAAGTTCTTTTCACTGTGCTACACTACATCCTTGACTATGAAAATACTAAAAATTGTGAGTACTTATTAGTTATTTTATCCCTCTTTGGCCTGTTTCCTCAACTGAAACAGCTGGATAACTATTCTTACCCTGTTCACCTCATGGAGCACTCTTAAAACCCAGAAGCACTGTAAAAAATTTTTTATAACTGGTTTTTAATTGTTCAGCTTAATTTAATCTTACAGGAGAAAAAACATATGAACCCTAATAACAAGTTTATTATAATAACTTATTGGTTGGGGAAAAAACCCTCCTAATCCAATAGGGTCAGATTTTGATAAATTGTTATTGTTGCCGTTTGTTTTATTAATTTAACACTAAACATTTATTGGACAGAGCCTGTGGATACAGAGATTAGGGCAAGTTCCTTATCCATAAAGGAGTTCCAAGTGTAGTGGGTGAAAGAGATATTTAAATAGGTAAACTATAAAAATGTGCTATAACAGATGCCTAAGGTCTCTTCAGATCTGATGGTATTCAGAGCTGCTTAGGCCCAGGCTAGAAGTTTTGTCTCCTAACAGTGTTTCTCAAGCTTGGAAGATGATGGGTGGGCAGCTTGTTAAAAACACATTTCTGTAGAGTCAGAGTTTCTGGAGGTGAGGCCTGGACTCTCCATTTTGAAGAAGTTCCCCAATAGTTCTTATGAAGCCTACCTAGGCCAGCATTTGGGAAAAAGAGTTAAACCACTTGATTTGAGTCAGGTGGCCTAAAGAAAAACAGCTTTAGTGCCCGTGACAATGATGATAAGGATGTGGGTATACTCTACCAGCAGAAATTAGAGATCCAAACACATTTAGGGGATTCCGTGTGCCATGGATGGGAAAGGTTGATGGAAAATCTTCAGAGCGTATGTAGGTGCCATAAAATATAACACATTACATTGGGGAGGGCATTTTGGCTAATAGTTTTACCCATGAGTTCATTTAAAACTGTTAGTAAATGCCATTCATGTCTGGGGCATCTAGTTGATCCACTGAGAGTACAGCAGAGAGCTCTAAGATTTTTTTTAAGCCAAGGAATATTTTATTCAAATGAAACTTTAACAAAAATCCAATATATAAGAACTGCTGTGGTTGAAGAAGAGGATGAGGAAGTAGGGGTGGGTGCCCTGGAAACCACCAGGACAGCTGTGTATCCAGCAGACCGTGAGGGGCTTGATGCCAAGGGCTAGGCTTGCCTTCTTTGTATTCCAGGCCTGGCACCAGGTAGCCAATAAGAGGTACACAGTAAATATTTAATGACTGAATGAATAAATGAATTGCATGCCATCATTTCTGCTTCGAAATGTAATTGAAGATCTCAAAAGGTTGTTAACATTTTCATCAGTAAAAACCAAGGTACATAATCCACTTAATGCCTCATTTTCATTACCAAATTCTTTTGGCCACTCATGGTCTTACTTGCCTTCTTTGAACACGGACTTATGAGGCATTTGGCTCTTAAAGTCCAATTCCCTCTAGGACTGTTTACACTTTACTGAATCAGAAGAAGAGCTTGGGAGAAGTCAGGAAACTTGGTGAAATCCATGCTGCATGGTGAAATCCATGGGAGGAGTGAGTGGTAGGATAGGACAAAAAGAAATAAAACAATTTCCTTGTAAGAATCACACATGGCTAATTTTAAAAATAAAATGTATTGTTCACCTGATTATAAAAATAATATGTTTTCATCATAGAACAGAAAGGCACAAAGAAGGAAATAAAATTTACTTTTCTGGCTATCGCCCAGAGATAAGGCTGTTCTTGGTGTCTGTCCTTCCATTCATACCTTTATAAAGTAGAATAAACATATATGTAACATCTTAATATGTTTTAATTTGCTTTTATCACTAAATAATATATGTGAATATTTCCCATGTTGTTAAATATTGTTCTATAAAATGATTTTTAAATTTCTGCAAATTCACAACCTGTGGAAAAATGTACCTCATTTTGTCTAGCAAATTTCTTATTGTGGAATGTTTGAGTTAGTTTCCTTTTTTCTCTTATGAACAGTACTACATTGAGTATCCTGTAGTCTTTGGGTGCGTGTCTGAGTATTTATGGCACGTGTACTTTTTAAGGCATTTGATAACTTATGGCCAAATTGCTCTCTGGAATGGTTGTACTGAAGTAGACTCCTGCAGGCAATGTATTTAGTTCTTGTTCTTTATACCAGAGCTTCACTTTTCATCTGTAGTGACATTCTGGCTATTTATGATCAACATTGGTTATTTGACACTGCGCACACCACTTTCCTAACTTGAGGAAGAAAGAGAAATACTAATGGCCTAGCTTTAGCTACTTTCCAAAATTTACAATTAAAAATCTATCTCAATATTTTGGTTTTCTTAAAAAGCAGTAAAGTCAGAGAGACTGATTGGCTAGCTCAGTGGCTGCTATTCCTCATGCTTGCAGGGCATTCTGAGCGTTTCCTTCTTCACTTCCAGCCTCATCCTTGCATGGAAATGAGACGTTATTCTAGAACTTCTACTACCATGACCACCAACACTTCTGAACTGAGTCTGTCTTTGACTGTCAGTTTGCTTTAGGGATCTTTTCTAGAAGTTAAATTTATTTTTGTGGAGGCTGAAACTTGATCACATTTGTGATATGAGTTACATTAGAATAAAGGTCTAGATGGGTGGTATGTTTTTCCTACCTAAATTGCACAGTAGTAAAAAGTGTGATGTGAATGGCTGTGGATATTAGCATTTCAGTTACAAGCAATATTTCTCCTAGTCCCTCTCAGTTCAGTCTGGATTTGAGATTTTCTTTTCAAAACCTGACACCAAGTATGTGTGTTTGTGTGTTATTTTGGAAATTTTGAATAAATCCCATATGATGTTGAGCTAATCATATGTAAATACACACACATACACTTACTTTACCCATTTAGGGAAAGTATGCTGACTTTCTTTTCTTTCTTTGCTCAGAAAACTGAGAAATTGGCAGGATCTTTTACTTGTAAGTTGGCAGTATTGCAATTTACAGGCAAGTAAGGCAAGCCAAATTGGGTGAAAATTGTTTGAGATTTTTTTTTTTTCAGTTTTAGACAGTGAAAATCATGTAGCTGAGCATGCACGTTCGGCCGTTTTCTGCTTGATTTTTGAACACGTTCATCGGCACTGCCAGAGGTAGTTCAAGCTTCCTGGTGAAGGCATGCAGTGGCCAGGGGAAGATGTGGGGGGATTCATGGCCATTCTCTCGATGCTATTAATATTAAAATGATGTTGTTTTAATTATTTTGAAATACTGATTGGAGAAATATGAAATGTGATATTATCTGAGCTTCATAAATCCATCTTAATCATGAATACATAAGCATAGACTCAGGGGTTGGGAGATACAAATCAGACATGTTTACAGGCCAGAGCTTTTTCCGTGAGTTCCTGAAACATTCGTGGTGCCTGAGACACGGCGGGAACCAGATAGCTCTGAGAGTGAGTTTTCTCTTTTAAATCCTGGAGGCTTTGAAATCTTCACAATGAGGGAGGATTCATGAAGTAATGAAAAGCTGTTTCCTTTTTAAAACGTTTGGATTGCAGCACAAACATCTGGGAATTTATTTAAATATTCTGGTTGCCTGAATTACCCATTTCCTTAACATATACTGTACTTATTTTTCCAAGGGAGATAAATTTTCACTTCATGATTTTCCCAGTTCAACTGTGTTAAGCTCCTCATTTTAGCATACAGGTTGCTTGGTATCTAAGGACACAGGTTAAGGATGTATCATGAAAGCTATTATTTGAGTGGGGTGGATATTGTCAAGTGTGAGGGGCAAAGTAATTTTTGTATGTGGAACAAGTTTCCATTACATTATGGCCAAATCCTTTGAAATTAAAAAAGAAAAAAATGGCTAAAAATAGCCTCTAAAAATAATTAAGCAATATTATGTACTCAATACTTGAATTAAGCAAAACTGTCATCCTCTTTCTCCTTTTCAGAACTTAATTCCTCTTTTCAACTTCAGAAGTCATGAGACTTCCCTTTCTCCTTTCTCTCCCTTGCTGTGCAGTGTCTTAAAGGGTGAGAATCTCTGTGTGTGGTAGAGGGAGGTGGTGGTAGGGCAGTGGTCAGAACATTCCAGAAGCCAGGATAAGCGAAACCAGCTTGATTTCTGCACTTGTTTATTTAGGGATGGGATGTGAGATCTGGACTGATGTGAAAATTTGGACATACTTAAATATTTCAGTACGTAGTATCGGATGATGAGACTATGCAGCATTTATAGCTTCCTGAATTGTCCATGTGGCTGTCTCTTTTTCTGCTTTACTTGTTATATTTGTAGTAAGTAAAACAGATGTGGTTTTAAATGTTCAGTGTTGAACGATTTTTGACTAATTAGACTATGTTATTTAATATATATGACTTGCCAGTTTATAATAAATTGAAAAAATTTTGAGGAAAAATATGAGGTATTTTGATTGGTATGACTATACTAGATAGAGTTTAATCTAGTTGATTTATTTAGTAGGCATTTAAACATTTTTTTAAGTATAATTTTTGTTTTTTTGTTTTTTATTATTATTTTTTAATGTCAGAATATTACAGGGGTATAAATGTTTAGATTACATATATTGCCTTTGCCTTTTAGGATGTCACAGTTACTACTGTGAACTTCAGTGGGTTACTCATAATGATTGTTACTATGCAGCATTGGGCATGTAAAAAGTACAGGATTGTGCTTAATAGAAATTTAGTGGTATAACTTGGTAGTTGCCTATTTGGATATAATTCTGCTGTTATGTTGAATGCTATTCATGTGCCCTCATCTCATAAAAATAGGTTGCAATACATATTTTAAAAATTCTGGTTGTATGAACTGGCTAGCTTATTGTTTATTTTCAAAGTTAAACATTCGTTAATTATGATTTGTGGGTCACTTCTTTTTTCCCACTGATATAATCTCTGCTTGCTTAAATAAATGCAAGTACTGTATATTCTGGATTTTGCTTCCTCTACCTCAAATGTAGGAATGTTGTTAAGTGAGACTATGACTTTTAACTGTGGAAAGGTATATATTTCTATGCCATTACCAGGTTTTCTGCTTAGTGTCTCTTTCCAGTTCAAATGGAATTATCACTTGTATCTAGGTCTGATAAAATAGAAACTGAGGGATAGGGGCCTCGAGAGCCCCATGTTTTGAAACGTCACATTGCCTGATGTGAGTGAATATCGTGCATTCAGTGGTACTCTGTCTGTCAGTCATTTATATGCACAGTACTCAGCCAGGATGGGATACCCTATGAAAAAAAGACAGGCATTAAACCCCTTTAAGAATGAAGATTACTTACAACAAGTCCTAGAAGTGGTTCATTGCTGAGATCTGAAATAACATGTTTGGCTTGTAATAAACAGAACCAGAGCAAGTTTTCATTAGCAAGGGTGAAAGTGCCTAATACCCTCTTGTGTCAAACTTACTTGATTAATGAGAGGAATGAAGGTTATGGATGTTTGGTTGGTTTGGGATGTGTGTGTTTGTGTGTGTGAGAGATATGTTTAGTGAGAGCCAGGCAGTGTGAGAACAGTTTTGGGGGTATGTTCCCATTGAGAATAACTTCAAAGTTCTTATCTGACTCGGGCAATCTTTGAATATCATTTAGCAGGGTACCTGGCTCTTAATAAATGGGTCTGCTTCGCAGCTGCAGTAGAAATTGACCCCTTTGACTGACATGTGGTCCTCTCCTTCCCTCCATTTGGCCTTTCATGCTTGAGTTTGGGTCACAACCTTTGGGGAAGGGTGGAAAAACAGCAGAATTGGCAATTATCTCAGTGATCTGGATTCTAATTAATTAAACCCTACTTTTTTCCTACTTTTTTCAGGAATTGTGCCTGAAGGCATTTTGTGGAAAGGATGCATTTCTTAATGAATAATTATACCTCAAGCTTTTTTTGGACCCAGGAGGGGATATAAAAAATAATTAGTTACAAGGGGCACGGTTGAAAGTATAAGATTTACACTCAAGCCAAGAACTTTATTTGCATATCAAATAAATGACAGAATCATGCTTGCTGTCTCAGAATCTCTAGCTATCCTAATCAGGAAAGAAAATGAAACCAAATGTTTTCATTTAAGCTTTGAATTGTGTTACTATTAGGATAAAAATTAAATTTGTTTAAGTATCCTTCTAGGTCCAATCTAATCATTTCTCTAGATAGAATTCTTGGAGAGGCCAATGGCATTTTAAGAGAGGAACCTGGTATTTTGCTGGATTAATAGTTCTCTGTGAAGCTACATATTAATGCAAATTTTATCCATTTACCATTATACTGAATATTTGTTAAAGTGCTATTTTTGTTGTGGTTTCAGCAGTTCTCATCCAAAACGTAGCTGCATCATGTCATGGAAAAACACTGGACTGGGAGTTAGAATCAATTCTCATCTCAGCTCTTCCATTAAATGAAAAGATTTGTGCTTTTGGAAAAATTACTTTAACTCTTTGGATCTCAGTTTTGTCAGCTGTGTTGGTCTGCTACATAAGGTCCCTATCTTCATCAAACATTTTAAATCTTTATTAGAACATACACATCATAGTGAGCTAAATGCATACTCGTTTGTAGAAATTTGACACCTACAGCTTCAAGGTGACATTGTTTAGCATTTAAAAGTGAATGTTAGTGGCAGAGGTTTACTCCTTAATAGCATTAGAAAAGCAAATACCATTAATTTATTGAACGTATAATTTTTAAAAGTTTAAGTGTATTAATAATATTTAATGTTTTTATCTGTCCTACTAGTAATCCATGTTCATTGCAGAAAGTTTATGAAATTAAACAAAACGACAATCTCACCACTCAAAATTAACTAGTAATATTTTGATGTGTTTCCATTCCTTTAGGTTCTCTATTTCTCTTACATTCTATGCCGTCTGTGATTTATTTTTATAAAGTTGGAATCATATTGTTTGTACTATTTTGTACTGCTTTTTTTTTTCACTTGGGGAAACATGGTGAATTGCTTCTCATGTCCTTATTCCGAAGATGGTTTTTTAAAGCTTTTTATTTTTGTTTTTGAATTATAAAACAAATCCTTGCTGGATATAAAGATTTATGCAATAACTAGTTTTATAAAGCAGAAAATTAAACTTTCTCCCTATACCCTGCCAACTCATTCTCTCTTTCTTAGTCACATTCCTTGTAGGGAACCCCATTTATAGCTTGGATGGAATATATTCTTAAGGTACTTAAATAAATATAGGTATATATGTCTGTATGTCCATGTACAAGAGTTTTTTATTTAAATAAGGTCATTCCATTCACAGTACTCCACACTGTGATCTTTCTTACCGCATTATGGGGCAGAGGGTCAAGGGGGATATTTTCTAGTCACTGTATGTAGCCCCAGTTTCTTCACTGCAGTGGCTGCTTAGTGAGTCAAGCTATGGGTGCTCATTTTTATTTAGTCAGTCTCCTATTGCTGGACATCATAATTGGTTGAAATTATTTTGTTTTGTTTTAAAAAGCATTGCATAAATATCTTGTATCCAGATCTTTGGGTGCATCTTTGATTATTTCCCTAGGATAAAGTACTGATTCAAATGCTATATACATGTGGCTTTTGGTACATATTGCTAGTTTCCCTACCAAAAGGTCATCCTGTTTTACATTCCTGCAAACCATGTATGAGAGGCCCTTTCCTGCCCTTTTCCAACTCTGAACTGATGAAAATTTAAGGCAAATTGTTCATCATTACTGTACCAATTTTTACCTCAATTTTAGTCCAGGACATTCCTTTCTGAGTATAAGGGGAAAAAGTAATTCAGATTCTCTGATGCCTTGATCATCTTTGTTTCCTCTGGTGAGACTTTGTAAAGAACTCTGAGGAATTATAAGTTACACTATACTATAAGTTATCTATTCCTGCTTTTAAATTTAGAAACTGCTTAGAATGGCTATTATTAAAAAGGCAAAAAAATAACAGATGCTGGCAAGGATGTGGAGAAAAGGGAACTCTTACACACTGTTGGTGGGAATGGAAGTTAGTACAACCACTATGGAAAACAGTATGGAGATTTCTCAACAAATGAAAAATAGAGTTACCATATGATCCAGCAATCCCACTAGTGGGTATGTATCTAAAGGGAAAAAATCAATATATCCAAGGGATACCTGCACTTTTATGTTTATCATAGCACTATTCACAATAGCAAAGATATAGAGTCAACCTAAGTGCCTGTCCACCAATGGACAAATGGATAAAGAAAATGTGGTATATATTTCAACACATGAACTTTGAAGAAAAAAAATAAAAAGAAAAATGTGGTATATATGGAATGCTATTCAGCCATAAAAAAGAATGAAATCATGTTATTTGTAGCAATGTGGATGGAACTGGAGGTCATTATGTTAAATGAAATAACCAAGGCACAGAAAGACAAGTTCTTCATGTTCTCATTTGTATGTGGGAGCTAAAAAACTTGACAGCAAGGAGATAGAAAATAGAATGAAAAATACTGGAGGCTGGGAGGGGTATAAGGGTGGGAGGGGAAAATGAAGAGAGGTTGGTGAATGGGTACAAAATTACATTTAGATAGAAGAAATCAGCTCTAATGTGCAATAGCAGACTGGGGTGATTATAATTAGCAACAATATATTGTATATATTAAAGAAGCTAGCTGGACGTGGTGGCATACTCCTGTAGCACCAGATATATGGGAAGCTGAGGCAGGAGGATTGCTTAGGCCCAGGAGTTTGAAGATGCGGCGAGCTATGATCACACTCCAGCTTGGGCAACAGAGTGAGCCTGTCTCTAAAAACAAAAATAAAAACAAACAAAAACAAGTATCTAGAAGAAAGGACTTGAACATTACCAACACAAAGAAGTAATAAATACTTGAGGTGATGGACGCCCCAAATATTCTAACTTGGTCATTGCACATTCTATTCAGGTAATAAGCACTTACATGTACCCCGTAAATATGTAAAATATTATGTATCAATAAAGGAAAAATAAATTTAGAAATTGGCTGACTTAGATTTCTTCTCCTATTAAAATATAAAGTCCTTTGGTAATGAGGAGTAATAACATACTAAAGGATATTATTATTTATATTTCAGTAACTAGCTTCTGAAAATCCTTGTTAGTGAGGGAGGAGAAGAGTGCCGAATATCAATGGGTAGGGTACCTTATCCACGGGAAAGGCTCATTGTTGGTTAACCACCATTAGTAACAAATCATTCATTCAATCCATGAAGAAAAACCATGTGTTACATTTTAGTTGAATATTTTCTTGATCTTTAGATTTTGTGACTGTGGATATACACTGCAGTTATTGCTATGCTCTTATCCTAGGAAAGAAAGTTTACGTATAGGTGATGTTTTGAAATACGGCCAACACCATTTTAATATATTACTCCACTGTGGGGGTTCAGTTTATGGACAATGGAATGCAGCAATAACTAGTCACAAAGGAACTGTGATTGTGGTATAATGTGGAACAGGATGGTTGCATTTGATTCTTGGCCTGGTACTAATTAATATACTGAATGAAACTGGGCAGGTAATGTAGGTCATGACAATATATGCATCTAATAAATAGCACTGTAAACAAGCAGTTCAGTGTAGGGTCCTAACACTCCATGACATCTTCATTAAATCAGAGGATCACAATACAACTGGATAAGAAGAACACCTGACCACCGTGTTCAGTTTATGTTGCACAGACAGGCCTTTCATTCCTCTTCATCTTAATTTTTCAAACTATAGAAAAATGTTGGTTCCAATGTGACATGAGATCTAGAACCTATGACTTTTTGTATTCACTCATTTATTTAGCAAATATTTATTTGAACATGATTATGTGCTGGGTTCTGTTCTGCCTGCTTAAAGTGGTAGGAGTCAGGGGAGTGGGCCAGGAGACTCATGAAAGGAGCCCACTCTCCATCTGGCATTCCTGGATTCTACATTGCAATGCAAATGATCCTGTCAGAACCTTCACCTTGGCTCCACAGCAGGAGGTAGTCTGTCTGTTCAGTCATTGCTGCCCCAAACTTCTCTCAGTACTTGGAGATTGGAAAAGGGAAAAAAGCAAAATTTGGATATTAAAAATTTCCCTCTCCTCATTGATCTTGATTCCTGAATTTCGTTATGGTACTGATACCTTTAGTCATTTATTTTACAGATGGCAGCAATTTGTTTTTGATAGTGACTCAATACCTTTTCAATCAGTGGCTAAAACCGACTTGTCCACACGATAGGATGGTAAATTAAAGACACATTCTAAAAACACACACAACTCACAAATGTATGCAGGGACACGCATACAACTGTTAAGGCACTCAGTCTTGGTCCTTAACAATAGAATTTGATCTACAGTTGAGAAATACAAACTGAACCACGTATACTTGGGGGAAAAACTATTCCCTAAAAAAAAAAGGACTGGGACAGAAATATGGTATTTGAGAAATAAGAACTTGTAAAACACCCTACTTAGTCAAAATGGGCATAATAGAGGTGGTATCTTGCCAATGTGCATATCTAGTCAGTATTTAACCTTATTAAGCCCACAAAGTGCGAAAGGTTTCATCTATAATTTTGCACAAACCATTTTTCTTTCTTTCTTTGCTTCCCTCCCTCCCTCTCTTCTTCCTTTCCCCTTCCTTCCTTCCTTCTTTTTTTCTGTTTTGTATTTAACAACTTTATTAAAGTATAATTGGCATACAATAAACTGCACATATTCAAAGTATGTAGTTTTATGTTTGATGTTATACATACCTGTGAAACCATTACTATGATCAAGATAATGCACATATCCATCACCCCTAAAAGCTTCCTCATACCCCTTGTAATCTCTCTCTCCAGCTCCTTGCAATCTCTCTGTCCCTCATCCCAGGAATTCACTGACCGAAATCACTGGATCGATTTGCGTCTTCTAGAATTTTATAAATGAAGTCATATGGTATGTGTTCTTTTTTGGTCTAGTTTGTTTGTTTGTTTGTTTCTTTCTTTCTTTTCTTTGATTTAATTTACAAAATAGAATAAGAGAAAGATCCAGAAGCAACTATACAAGTAGAGTAGAAAACCTTCAGGACAGGAAGAGGAGGGAATAATCAGAGGTGAGGCTAAAGAAGTAAGCAGTGGCCAGACTGAGAGAATCTATTACAAACATGGTAAAGAGGAAATTTTGCCCTAGGAGCAGTGGTCAGATATTGAAGAATTTTAACTAAGGGAGCAACATAATCATGTTTGTGTGTTTAAACTGATGGCTCTGGCTACAGAGCAGAGAACAGACTGGAGTGGAACAAGTCTGGAGCCAGGTAGGCCCATTAAGATGTAAAAGATGACAGTAGTTCTGAGTTGGAAAACAGTGGGAATGAAGTTTCAGATTTGCATATAATTGGAAAGCAGGACCTTTAGGACGTGATGGCAGATTGGATGCAGAGGGTCAGGAACAGGAACTGTTACTCCTGAATCAGAAGACTGGAACTGTGGTACTGGTCTCTTCATATCTGTGCAAATTTAAACAAGAAACATAAATCTTCTAGGCTTATTTCTTCAGCTCTCTGGAGAAGTGGTCTAGTCAGCAGTTAAGGATACAGATTCTGGAGTCATAATGACAGAGTCCGAATTCCAGATTAGCCATTTACCAGCCTTCTAACACTGAACTAGTCATTTAACCTCTTTGGTCCTCTTTGGCAAAATGGGAGTAAAAATAATACTAATTATAAAGGATTAAATAATTTAATGCATGTTGTGGTTAAACAGAGCCTGGCACATAGTAAGTGCTCAGTAAATGCTGGCTCTTGATATTAACTCTTCGAGGTTAAAATCTGGTATTGCCTGACGATGATTGGCAGTGTATCGCATGTACTCATAGATTGAATGTGACAGACCGATTATAACTCAACTTCATTAAACTGACAAATTAAATATAAGGAATTTGTTATAATCCAGTAGGTTCACTGATCATGTCACTTTAAACCCTTTAAAAGCATCTCATTGCTCCTAGGAGACAATCCCGAGCTCCTTTAGATGTTTAACAAAACCTCTCATAATCAGGACTCTTACCTGTTCTTCATCTTTTCTCTCTCCTTCTTTATATTTCTTCACTCCAGTACTATTGGATTTACTTTAGTTCGTCAGAAACATTAGATGGTCTTGCCTAGGGGGGTTTCCAGTATCCTATTCCCTCCACCTGAAATCTCTCTCTTGACTGTCTTCTCCAGCTCCGTTTCTCCACTTCCCCAATCCATGGCAATGAATATTTTGAAGCTCAGAGAGGTTACAGTATTTGCCTTTCCAGAAAGTAAAACATGTCAACAGCTGCACTTCATTGGGTACCTCACTGTAGGGCAGGTATCCTTAACCTCTGAGAATCTATCCAATGCTGTGGAGCTTCTTCCCCAGAAAACACATAGGCAAATTTTTGAGTAAAAATTCAGGGCATTTAAAATACCCCGGCATCCAAACTTGAACACTGGATTAAAAGGAAAGACTACTAGCCTGGGATTCAGATGATGTGGTTTTACCACCACAGCCCCCTTCCTTTTTTTCTTAAGTATTTTGTTATAATCAACAGTAAAAAGTTTAACTTTATACATCTGAATGAATTTATTCTTGGATTCTTATTTAATAAAAATAGAAAAAAAAAACCACTTGTAAAAAAAAAAAAACTTTTGGTGAGTTATGTATAATGCATTTCTTTGAGGCACAAAAACCCAGGGTGCTCGTAAACACTTTGACATTTTCAGGACTTTCTGCCACCTGGGAT
Source organism: Lepilemur ruficaudatus (assembly GCA_963574885.1). NCBI lineage: Eukaryota > Metazoa > Chordata > Mammalia > Primates > Lepilemuridae > Lepilemur > Lepilemur ruficaudatus. Next base: position 35,285 of record CAUYRT010082296.1, on the reverse strand, counting down.
TGAGATCAAAACTGCAGTGCGTGGCAGACCATCTCAGGACAAGGAATGTTTGTCTCAGGCATTACTGTGCACTATCTGTTGATGAAAGATTGGGATAGAGTCAAACCATGTGTCTTGGTATGTGACTTTAATGTTTGTATTCAGCGTTTATTAGCTGATAAGATGAGTTATTGGAGATTTGCATTCTTCTGAGTCAGCCAATATTACCTGTTTTATTGCACTCTAAAGTTGTACTGAAGGGTGCCTTGGACAGTGTGTTTTCCAAATGTTAGGCAAGACTGACATTCACAAAACTTACAGCTGAATGTAATGTTATCCAATGACAGCCTTGAAAATATAATGACTGTAAGAAATGGTGGAAAATTCAGAATGGCTATTAAAGCTTCCATTCCCAAGACTATCTGATTGTGTGAATTAAGTTCCAGTGTATCTTTTTCCTGTTTTTTCTCTCTCACCCCATCTTGCCTTCCCTAGCCCTTGCTTCATAGTCCTCAGACCCCCTCCTGGACACTTTAATGCCTTGACAACTCAGATTTCACTTTCAGTAGTCTAGGACTATCACACAATTTAGAGCAAGAAGAGAAAACAGAGGGGAGAACAAAATTGATCAAAAGGTTAAAAAATAGGACTAATGAAGAAAGGTTAAAGGAACAAGGATTATTCATTTTGGAAAAGAGAAATTGGTGGGTGGTAAAAGTTTTCAAGTATATTAAGGGTTATTGTATGGAAACTGGTGACCAGCTGTTCTCCTTGCTGCTGAGAACAAAAGGAAATGATCTTTAACTTCAGCAGTGGGGAGCTAGGTTGGACATAAAGAAGAATTTCCCAGTGGTGAGGTTTGTTACACATTAGAATGGATTACTGTGGAATCTCTTTTTCTGGAGATCTTTGGAAATAAGACAGCAACTGATGTGGGAGGAATGGTTTAGATAGGTAAGGCCTTGACTGAGGTACTGGAGAATCAACCAGACGACCTCTGGAAACGCTTTGCAGGTCCTCTGGGTCTACACCAAGCCAGCTGGACCTCAGCCAGACAAGGTATGGAGAAGTGCCAGGCTAGTTCATGCCTTTGTTTCAGCAGAGGCTGAGCCAGTGTTCACCTTGTCACAGGCTCAATTTTCTTGGTATCTAATTGTTATGTGGTAGTAAGTAGTGATTTGGGCAGGGGTGGGACAGAGGTTAAACAATACCTGTCACAGGCTAAAACATACATAGGCCCTCCTTCAAATAATTCTAAGTGAGTAAGGGGGAGTTCTGTGAAGTGTGAAGAGCCCTTGTAATTTTTTTCTTACTTTTTCTTTAAGGCCTCAAACATTTTTTATGTCAACAATATAGCTTCTGTGTGTTCATGAAAACTGCTACTTCCTTTAAGCTTTTGCGATATAGAAGTATGTGTGTCTCTAAAAAATGGAAGAAGTGTTCTATTTAGTTCTTATTCATAAACTAATAAGAACTGTGGGATTTTAGACTTGGATGGAATCTTGCAGAGATCATTTAGTTTAACACAGTGGATGAGTTTTTCCAGCCGTATTAATAATCCCAAATTTATATTGCTATGACAGTAATAAATGTATTGTTATAAATACTACCACAAGAATTTAAGTATAATCACGTTAACAAAAATAACTCAGTGAATTATTTTTGTCAAACAATATGTTAATCTAAAATTTTTTATTTATTTGAACTTTTCTGTTTTTTAAAATTTAGTTTATCATTTAGATGTAACTTAAGCAATTTTGACGATATTTTCTGGTTTTTTTTTTTTTAGATTGTAGGAATTTTAAAAATTGTAAAAAACCACAATGTTAAATGTATTATCTTAACCATTTTTAAATGTGCAATTCAGTAGTGTATATTCATATTGTGGTGCAGCAGATCTCTAGAACTTTTTCATTATGCAAAACTATACCCATTAAACATTAATTCCCTCTCACCTCTTCCCCTATCCCTTGGAAGCTCCCTTTATATTAAATACTTTATATTTCTATGATTTTTGACTACTTTATATACTTCATTTGAGTGGAATAATACAATATTTGTCCTTTTGTGACTGGTTTATTTTGCTTTGCATAATATCCTTGAGGTTCATCCATGTTGTAGCATGTGACAGGATTTTCTTCCTTTTTATGGCTGCATTCCATTGTATGTATATACCACATTTTCTTTATCTTTTCATCTGTCAAATGGATAGCATTTGGGTTGCTTCCACCTCTTGGCTATTGTGAATAATGTTGCAGTGAACATGGGAGCGCACATATCTCTTTGACATACTGATTTCATTTCCTTTGGATATATGTGCAGTAGTGGGATTTCTGGATCATATGGCAGTTCTATTTTTAATTTTTTGAGCCCCTCCATACAGTTTTCCATAATGACTGCACTATTTTACATTTCTACTAATAGTGCGTAAGGGTTCTGATTTCTCCTCATCCTTTCTACCACTTGTTATGTCTTATTCTTATGTTAGTGACCATTCTAATGAGTGTGTTGCGATACCTCACTATGGTTTTTATTTGCATTTCTCTTATGCTTAGTGATATTAAGCATCTTTTCGCGTGCTTTTTGGCCATTTGCATATTTTTTTTGGAGAAATGTCTATTCAAGTCCGTGGTCCATTTTTAAATTGGATTATTTGGTCTTTTTTTGTTGTTGAGTTGTACAAGTTCCTTATATATTCTGAATATTAACCCCTCATCAGGTACATGATTTGCAAATTCTCCCATTCTGTAGGCTGCTTTTTCACTTTTTTGATTGTTCCTTTTTTTTATTTCAGGAAAATATGACAATACTAGCATTTTGGTTACATTTTATATCTTTGTCTCTGCCTAGCAAGGGCCAGAGGCATGCCCCTCCCCTCCACAATGCTCACCGCATCCCTCAGATGTGGGTCTACCCCCGCAACCCCCAAATCCCTGGTGAACACCACCAGCATTTGAGCATCATAGTGTTAATCAGTCAGTACCAATTTGATGGCGAGTACATGTAGAGCCCATTCTTCTGATCTTGTGTCACCTCACTTTGGATAATGGGCTTAAGCTCAATCCAGGATAGTATAAATGGTGCTAGCTCACTGTCGTTTCTTAAAATTGAGTAATATTCCATTGTAAACATATACCAAATTTTAATAATCCATTCATGAATGATTGTTTCTTTTGATGCACAGAAGTTTTAAATTATTTACTCAGTTTTAAGTACTAAAAACTTACATAGGGGTTAATAAAATATTCTTGGTTACTTCAAACATGATTATTGCAATAAAACCACAAAAAAGGATTGATTCATTATTAATCATTGATTATGAACACACACACACACACACACAAACACATGCACACTAAACCAAATTTAAATGCTTTGTTCCTAAGCAGTTAAGATGAAAGATTATACTACTGCAGTTTACAGGCTAGAGATTTTTCTATTTCAACAATTTTAAGAAGGTTTGACATTAAAACTGTGATTTAAATTTTACTTCTGATATTATTCTACAGAAATGTTATTAAAGAAAATGAAAGTAACTTTTTGCTATGTAGCATCAGAATAATGAACATGATGTATTCTTTCTCTTTTAATCATTTCCTTTAATGCTTCATTCACAAAGATTCTGAAAGAAGCTACTACAGTGAGGACATGCTTTGGCAGGCAAGGAGAGGACTTGTGCTCAGTCTTCTACTCGATTTTCTAACTTTGAACTATTAATCTAAAGCCCAGAAACCCGAACTGTTACTATTTCCTTCCCCAATAGAGGTAACCAAACCTATTCATACTAACTTGGTGAATGTTAGTATGACATTCACCAAAAAACTCACCCCCCCAATTTTTTTTTTTTTGTCAAAAAATTTTGACGTTCACCAAAAAATTCACGGATCAGTCTGATATTCTTAGGTTTCATAAATTTTCTTTGTTCTTGTGAGATATTCAGATCTATACAGCCTGATTTATTCTTAGGAATGCCAGCACAGTACTTCAAGTTGGATTTTTCATCTGAAGAATATAACAAATGGCAAAGTAAGGTTGAGAAACCAGAGAGAGCTTGGTGCTTTTGGGACAAGTAACACAATTAACCCAAGTCAACAAGTCTTTTGGCTTCACTAACAATGGTAGCATGAAGCTTGGTTTGGTCAACAGTCTGTATGTGCCCTTTCTCTAATCAGAAAAGTCATATGCCACAGTATATTTTTCTCAGCTCTTAAAAATCCACTGGCAGGTTATCCTGATTCCTTAAAACAATTTTTGAAAGTAACAAAGCTAGAATGTTTGATTCATTTTATAGGTCGATGGTAGAGTTAGATGCATGTGCACATGAACACTTGTTCTTAAGACTTCTGTGTAGTCAAGACAGCTTGAGTGTTCAAAGTTGGCCTAATAAAAGACACCAGACTACAGTACTTGCTTTGTTTGTTCTGTTTGACTGAACCAAATGTCTTCAAGTTTCGTTTTCAATTTTTATCGTAAAAACTGTGAAAGCAAGGTGTTTGCTTACTGCTGGGATTTGATTCCATCTTAAAGTCCTGGAACAGAAGTTTATATGGATTTCAGAAAGCTGCTGTTTTATATGCCTACATAGCACAAGGTAGAAAAATGTAAAGTAACTCAGTAAGAGTAAACAGCAGCGTAACAAAAACTAAAAAAATTTAAAGTTGAATACTCAGTACACCTTTCACAATAGAAACCCTGACTTTTAAGTAATTGCTTCAAGCATTTAACATGAGAAATCTGTGAATGTTCATTCTTGGCAGATAAAAGATCTGATGTGGTTGTACATTTCTGTACTATTACTCATGTTGAGCTAGCTATTCACAAATTCAGATTCATCAGATTCATGGGAGAATTTCTAGCATGAGTTCTGGCATATCACTCTGTGTTATGGTTTCTCTGTCTTTACGATGCACATCCTGTTGATTTTACTTATTGTGTCAGAATAAGGAAATATATGTACGTTACAATCGTGTTATTGATATGCACTTGATACTTTGGCTAAGATAATCATAAATCAAGTAAAGCCAAGTGTATTTTAACTTTTAAACCAAGATATTCATTCGCCACCTGCTCAGACTGAAAACCGTCTTGTAAGATTAAGAGGATGGGGAGGGTGCATGGAAAATTATTTTTAAAGGAAAAGGAATAATATAGAGAGTTAGAAAGGAACATTATAAACTGTTAAAGGACCAACATTTCAACACAAATAACATCCAAGTTATATAAAAGCCCTTATATGATATGTTTATTGTTATTAGTTTTTAGCCTTTGCAGTCTTTGGGGACTTTGCTGGCTTGGATTTCTAGTTTAGTAGAGTACGTTCAGCTGCATTGTGCACTTGAGTTCTATGGATTCGTTGTGCTTCATCCCTATTTACCTCATCCTGTGGGCAAGCATCTGCTTTTGTGTCTTACTGCTTAGAACTGCAGCTGGATTTCTGGAATTCTGTGACTGTCTGGTATTTCTTCTGCATATTAATATGATTAAATTGTATCAAGGGTTCTCTTTTTGTCTTTCAAAGTAAATATGCCCTTATTATTTTTAGATTATAAAAATTATACAACTTTATTGTAAAAATATTCAAACAGTAAAGAAAAGTGCAAAGTAAAGATTAGCAACAAGAACAGCAATCCCAGAGATAACCACTGGTAGTATGATAACGTATTGGTGATCATCCTTACAGATGACTCTCAATGTGTATATATTCATGTATAAATATATGTAAATAAATATATACACTTTTGCATAAATGAGATAATGCAAACCATTTTGTTAGCTTTTTCCATGTTATAATAATAACTATAGATCTACATCATTATTTTAATGGATGCATTATTTATATTATATGTAGAATATTGCCTGGCACTCCGTATGTCCTCAACGAATACGTGTTAAATGAATAAACAATAATTTGTGTAACCAATCATCTATTAGTGGACATGGTTTATTCCTATTTTTCACTATTATAAATCACAATGCAGTGAATATCCTTTTGCGTCTTCTTTGTTTGCACGTACAATTATGTGTTCAAGGAAACCATCTCAGAAGTTGGATCAAAGGTAGAAACATTTAACAGTTTGATAGTGATAAACTTGCCAAGTTGCTAAATTTATGCCCAAGGCTTACAAATTTACACTGTCATCAACAATACACAAAGTATCTGTTTCCACACATTCTCCCCCATGCCCACAATGTTGTCAATCTTTTAGAATTTGCCACTCTGATAGAAAAATTGCTTACTGACTTTACTTGTATTGTTTACGTTACAAGCAAGGCTGAACATCTCTTCGTATATTTCTTTTATGCATTGTCTGTGCTTTGTCCAATGATTTTCTCTGGAAAGACCAGAGACCTATTTTATCTTAATGAAGTCATTTAATTTTATAATGCTAAAATATGCCCCCAAAACAGGGAACAAAGTACTTCTTTTAGTTGGGCATACTGATAAGTGACCATGTGGACCCATAGTTCTCATTGGACACAGAAGCCACAAAAATCTCTCTGCTGGAAGCCAGTTCACTTTGTTATAACCAAGAAACTGAAGTTCATTTTCTGACATTTTGGCCTGGACATTAAAATTTTAAACTAACATCATTGGACACAACCTACTGTTTTTAAAACAAGCACTTTACTATCACAAAGTGATAAGCAAAGTGCTGTCTATCACTTTGAGATAGCAATTTGGAGATTTTACTTCTTAGTTCCCTGTCTTTGTGTCTGAGAACGCTACTAAAGATTTAAGAGATTTCTTGAAAAGGCAGTAATCATTTGGAAGCAAAGATTAGATTGTTCAACATCTGTATTTCAAAAAGTGGGAATAAATCAGTTATCCATTAAAATACATTAAAATGACATACTTCATTTCCAACTACTAGGTATAATGTCCACCCTTCTTCTGTTTATTTTAGATTCATCATGCTACTGAAATGTGTGTGAATTTAACCAGAGAGAAAGTCACTACTAACCTCATATTTAGTGGTAGGACTATCCGTTATTTAGTGAGGCCATTTTTTTTTTTTTTTTTTTGCAGACCCAAGTTGCAGCGCATGTTGCTGCTGAATTCTCGATATGAATAAATCATATTCATATGATTAACTAAAACAGGGGTTTTAGTACCCCTCCACAGAGTGATAATAAAGTGCTTATTTTAAAAACAGTAGGTTGTGCCCTATGGTGTTAGTTTAAAATTTTAATGCCCAGGCCAAAATGCCAGAAAATGAACCTCAGTTTCTGGGTTATAATAAAGTGAATTGGCTTCCAGTGGAGAGATTTTGTGGCTTCTGTGTCATGCCACTGTACTTCTCCCTTCTCCAGCCCCCTTTTCCACTGACAGTGCAAATCACCTTGGTCAGCCTTTTGGCCTTGCCTGGAAAAAAGTCCTCATTAGTGAATATTTGTGGGGTTAGGGTGATAAAAATTGTAAAGGAATGCCTTCTTTCGATTCAAATAGTTGGATTAGTCACAGGGATACTTAATCCACGTACATATTAGAATCCTCCAGCAAACTGCTTTGTTTTCTTCATAGCGTTTTGTACTCATTTATAGGAAAAAAAAAATGAACAAGTGAAAAACCATGCAGGAATTGTCCAATTAACAAAGTTCTGATTTTTTCAATTCTAAATAGGATAAGCTTTTGGAGACTTAAAAAAACTTACTTTTTAAATCTTTTTAAAATTGTGGTAAAATATGCATAATGTAACATTTACCATTTTAACTATTTTTAAATGTACAGTTGAGTGGCATGAAGTACATTCACATTGTTGTGCAACCATCACCTCCATCCATCTCCAGAACTCTTTTCATCTTGCAAAACTGAAACTGTGTACCCATTAAACACTAACTCACCATACCCCTCCCCCCAGCTCCTGACAGCTGCTGTTCTACTTTCTGCGGAGACTTTTGAGTGATAGTGTATTATATCTCTTTCTATTAAAGATTGGCCAGATATCCATCTCTCAAGAATAGTTTTAGATGTATTCCTGGACACACAGTTGGACAGATTTATGATTATACATCTTCCTAAAATGCATTTTAAGTCATTTCTACACAGAACTTTAAAAAAATACTTCATATGAGTACTTCATATGAGGTTTTTGCTTCTCTCATCCCACTAACTTTTTAAAGCCATAAGAATATCTTACTAAGGATTATGCAAAGTAACCTCCTACAAATCCTGATATTATTACACTGCCCAAAAAACTTCAAAGCATCAGGAAAGATTTTTTTTTTTTTTTTTAACTAAACCAGATTCAGCTGGCTACCCCACTTGGCTACAGAGTACTAAAGAAGAGACTGAACTTGATCCTGCTGCCCTTGCATACACAACACTCCCATTGACTCTAGTGAAGACTTAAGTGCATGAAAGGATTCCAGGATCAAAAGGTTAGCTCTACGGGGAGCTGTGTCTGGCTCAAGCAATCCATTTTTTTTCTATTGACAGTGAAAACGTTTTATAGTTCTTTTTCAAAGTTTTTCCAAACTTTTACAAAAACAGGCTACTTGTGAAAAAATGAGAAGGCATCTAATTGAACTATATACAGAGGAGATTGTGGCAGAGACTAACAGGAAGGAAAACATTTCCAAACCACAGTGATATTGGTCAAATCAATTGCATTTGAAAAATAGAATATTTGAGGCACCAGCTGAGGGAAATTTTTATTATGAATCTTGGCTGGGCTAGGAAGCAGAATGTGGGATAAACTAAAACACAAAGCTCATGAGTTTTTATCTTTGTCTGCTAATGACTTACGCTGGCAGGATTATATAATTTTAGGAAATTTATGAACTAGAAAAAAATACCTGCTATATCTAAATGGAATAGATGTTCAGATGCTTACCTAACATTTATCATTGCTGGGAAAACAAATGCCTTAAAACATTTCAAAAAGTGAAATTGTCTTGAGCATAATTAACAAGCAAGGTAGTAATAGCATTTTTGAGAAAAGTGAGATATGGTTCTACATGTGAATTTTCTGTATTTATGGGAGATCCTTGTATATCCAAGAATTCACTTGTTCATTCGTTCATCAAACAATTCCTTGTGCACATATTTTCCCAATGTTAATCTAATAGTTTTGCAAAACCTTAATTGAACTAGTGTCTAAGGAAGTGGATTGCATCTAAAGCAAGACTCACCAACTGGGGATGAGGTGGTGTGTGTAGACTATTTTGCATTCTCACATCACTCTTCAGGAATAAATTTGCATCAAGAATTTTGTCAAGCTTCACCTGGAATGTACAGATTTTGATTGGCAAGTGACTTCCACATTCTGCTTAGGAATAACTATTGTAATGTTATCCTAGTGTATGTACTAGGACAGAGAATACTACATTACACTAACTTGAAAAGCATGTTTTATAATCATAAAACTGATTTAATGTTATTAGAGTTTTGATCTTAAGCCTCCTCTATTGTATGAGCAATGGAAAGGATTGGTGAGGAGCTTGTCTAAATAGTTCTCTTGCATTTTCACATAATTGGGCTCGACAGTTTTCTGCCATTGTACAGGATAACTGCAGCCGATGGTGTTCATGTTTTTACTTAAAGGTCATTGAATTGTATTAGAAATTTTACGCTACACTCTTGTAATCCTATAAGTCATTTTTGAGTTGCATTATTGAAAGTGAATAATGATGTACCACAAAACAAAAATTACTCATGCAGTTAAAGCTTTTTTGGTATGTAGTTTTAGAAACAAACAGTCCACAGAGAATAGAGTTCATGAAAGAAGTGAAAATACACACTCATTTCCACCCACTCCTTGTTGTCTGGCCTATCGAGATCTGGGGAAAACATTAAGCCACTTACCCTAAGTGGTATTGGATAGCTAATTTATTCAGCTTCTGGAAGGTACCAGGTTAATGCTTGCAGAGGCAGGATCTTTTGGTGGGGGGTGCTGAGGAGAGGAGAAAGCAAACTTTTCCACTTAGTATGTACCCATAGAAATCAGGTATTTCTTTTTTCAACTACCTTAGCTTTTCTTGGGAATTTTTATAGTGTTTTATGGGTTATGTTCTTATTTGGTAGTTAAACTGGGTTGCTGAAATGGACCTAGAAAAGACCCAGTGCAGTGACTGGTTGAAAAAGAGTTGCTGAGAGAAAATCAAGGAGCTATGACTGGGAGCAGGGTCTCTCTCAGGTTCCTAAATCTCTCTTCTAGCCAATTCACGTTAAGGTCTGAAATTTCCTCCGTCTGTGGGAGGTAGGCCAGGGGTAGGCATACAACATGGAACTTTGGCAGTTTGGCTAAACATAGATATCCTAGAATGATGATTTTTTTTGGAATGGGGGTGATAGAAACAATGGGAATAATTCCTGTAAAGAGGGTTTAGGGGTCACTTAAGACAAATGTAGCCTATTTAACAGCTGATTTGGAATTTCGTGTTCACAGTAGCTCTTCATGGAAGATCAGAGGCCTTAGCCCAGGTATGGAGAAAAGGCTTCCTCTCAGGGCTTCATTTTGCTTGATTGAGGCTGCTCGAGGGTGTTTGGGTCGGGGGTTGGTTAAGAGAAGTTCTGTGGCCAAGTTCAGGCTCAGGGGAAAGAATTCCCTCATTTAATGATTTCTGCCGTGAGTCCAGGAAGAAGAAGTGGTCATCACAGCCTTAGACTCTGCTGCATTTTTGAGGCTTTAGTGAGTCAGCAAAGGCAGTGACAGCTCAGTTCATTCCTCACAGCTCTTGCTTGGGACATCCAGCTAATGAATCTGCAAGAGTTCCAGGCAACCTTAATGAGCTTCAGTACTCCTCCCTGCATATTTGCATTAACCTGGAAAATTGTTTCTTGAAGAGAAAAGGAAGTGATATTTTTAGAATTAGATCAGTATTTCCAGCACATCTATTGATGGGCTAGCTCCTCAGTGTTTACATGGCAACGGGATGAACTATTATTAGTCCTACTCACATCATGGGATATCATGATTTTTAGTATGGTAGACCGGCTATCCAGATGAGAAACAGAGTGCACTGATTTATGAAATTACTTTTGACATTTTAACTGTGATTCTTTCTCAGTTTCTTTGATAATGTCAGGCTATAAATTCCCATTTCCTTGAGAAAGATTTTTGGTAGGGGCAATAAAGATAGATTTAAAAATAAAAAGAAATAAATTGGCAATCCAATAAAGCACTGGATCATGTTTAAAGCAGTGAGCTTTTCTTTTTTACCAATTTGATGGCGAGTACATGTGGGGCCCATTCTTCCTCACCAGCATTTGTTGTTTTGGGATTTTTTGATAGATGGAACCCCAACTTTTGGTTTAATCCTAAAACAAATTTAAAAGGTTGAAAGTCTTTAGAGAAATCACCTTTCTTAAATAAATTCAAGATCTATTTTAATACATAAAATTAGTGAATTCAACCGAAAGATTGCATTTAAATTTCAAAAATCCATGGGAAACATTAGAATATATAACTTTATTTTATTAGCTTGAGACTTGGAAAGATATTTTTCCTACTTTACCAATGCAATGTAAGTGCATGTTCTGGTATAATTAGATAAAAATTTGTTAATGACAGTCCTCTAACACATAGCTGTATTCTCCAGGACATTGAGGGAATTGGTCAAATTAATATTAAAGTAATTCTCACATTGAATCACTCAAATTCTGGCTATCCTAATTCAATGTAATCTTTCAAGTAGTCTGTCCTTTTATGTATCTAACAATTGAGTTATCTATATCAAACTTCGTCACTCTTGTCCTAGGTAGAGTGGAGGAAGAAAGAGTAGAGAGAAAAATTCTTATCTGTGCTCATTGTGTTCTTCTCATGGAGAGGATTGGAAGCTAGATGCTTATGCTTGCCAAAACATTAGCTGAAGGACAATTTATTCCATTGAATTTAATCATGTGATACTGCTATCAAATGGTGAAGGTCTTCTTATGACAATAATTACAACATTAGACTTGGATTTGTTATATTTTCCATTCTCACTGAAGTATATGAAAGACATAGCGATTATTTCCTATTTTTCCATTCAATTCATAACTTAAGGTTGGCAGAATAAAAAAAATTCTAATCTAGGAGCTTTGCCCCCAGAATTATGAGGACAATTTTGTCCTTGGCTAAGGACAGGGTACCTTTGGGCAGGGTAAATGAATAAAAGAAAAACAATAATAAAAAGATGTCAAGATGTTGCTCTACCTTATAGTGACCTGAATAATTGTCAGAATAGGCATTGTATAGCCACCTTTCAGCTGCCTTTGATTGCCTGGCATAGTGTAAATAATAAATAATTGTAAATGTGTCTTGCATCTTTCAATCCTCAAACATCCCCCATTAAAACATTGAGCTTGAGTCAAACCTGGTCCTTTCCTATGTCATCTCTCTGGTGCTCTGTTAGCACTTGCACAGTCATATATTAACTGAAGGCTCAATCAGGATTGCTGAAAATAATTCTTCATGGCTTGAGTTTGTGGTATGTGAATTTTAATGCTAGGTAATTTTAACTTGGGTATTATGCCTTACACATTTCCTTTACCCCCAATCCTCCCTTTCTTTGTCTTTCATACTACATTTTTTTATGAAGATAAGAGTCAGAGTTACCCCCAATATACTTTATATATCAGCCCCCCCAAAAGTGGGCTAGGATATGAGAAATGGCTATAGGGACCAGTTCAATAATTTTAAAATAACTAATTCAGACATGTATCAAAATATCACCAGCACAGATCACTTGAACAGGGATATATGCTAAGTTTATTGCATCAATAAATTATTGGAAAAAATTCTGTTTATGAAGAATCATTTTATCTCTATAAAACCAGGAAAAGGCCTGCTTTTATACCCTCTTCTCCCACCCCCCACATACTTTTTCACCAAATGATACTACATGTAATCAACACAGTCAAAACCCTGACATCAGATCTGTGAGCCATTGTCCTACGGCCCTGTCTAATCTGGGTATCCAGGAGCCCAAGAGAAGCAGATCCTGCCACTAAGAAGGAAATCATCCTGAGCTCCATAGACTGGGCTCACCAAATCTCATGCCCATCTATTTACTATTTATTTCCTCCTGGGTATTTACGATATGTTTTCCCTTCCTTACTTTGGCACCCTATCCCATCATGATCCCTAACATCCACAGAAATACTGATAGTGGAAAATATTTCATAGTAGGTTGAGGGATTTTCCCTAAATCTATCAAAGCACCAAATGTAGGCAAACACCTACACTGCCTATGCTTAAAGCCAATTCTTGTCTGCTATCATCCACTGTCTTCCTTCTCAAGGTTCCTATGTTAACATTGCTGGACAAAAAGCTGCTCCTTAAACATTCGTAGAGATAAGACACTCTGATCAATACTCTAAGGGGGAAAAAGGGCATGCTTTAATAATAAAGCAATAAAGATAAATAAGGAAAGATACAAAAGGAACCATTGAAAACAACGAAGAACTAGCTATCTGAACTAACCATGTTTTAATTCCTAGAGGAGAAAGAGTGGAAGAAGGAAGAGCAAAATCAATGGTTACATGTGTTGGCAGATAGAATGCCAGGACTGGGTGCATAGGATCATGATGTGTACCCTGTAGACAACTCACTCTGGTCACTAGTCATTTAGGGCACTGATTAAATCATGTCAGTGAAGCCAGTTAACTAATTGCTACTTCTCTAACTTCCAGTTTTTATCCCCAGCCTAAAACTTGACATACTCACATGACAGAGGTAAAAAGGTTGACAGAAAGTTGGAACACGTATCTATTTTTTTATATTGTATGATGGTAAATCCAGAATCATTTAAATCATATGTATGCATATTGCTCATGGAAAGTGATGATTAAAGTTTTTCAAGGCAATAATGCAAGCGTCCTTTGACAAATAACTGGATTAGGGGTTCAATGTGCTAGAATTTTAAATAATAATAAAGTACTTGGTGTCAGTCTTCACAATGGATTTCCATTCTCAGATTGTGGTTCTGGTCTATTTAATTATAAAGATATAAATTCTGAAAACTTTAGCCTAAACCAAAATCTAATCACTGCTTTCCACTTTGGCAGGCTTAAAATGTCAGTCATTTTTACTGACACACACATATCCTCTTCCTTTCTCTCTCCTTATCTAAGAGACATCCTCCTTGTCTCCTTGTCTGGAGTGCCTTTTGATGTTTTAATAAGCTTTTGTGGCTATAAGAAATTTTTTACAATAGGTATTAACTTGTGTGGGTTTGCTGTGAAATTGACTACAGGTGTCTACTTTTAAGTAAATATGTATGAGGACATTCATAGACAGATTGATATGAAGAATTTTCCTTAAGAGTGATTTTTTTAACACAAGTGCCACCCTCTCTTCTCCATCATTTCATTATGGTATTGGAAAGGTTCGAAAGTCAGTCTTGACTGGGTTATTTATGTGACAGTGAGTTTATCTATCATGGATACACAGTTCATTTTTCTTCTAGATGATGTACCGATAAACTGGAGCCACCATAAAATCTTTGGACTCCTCAGGGCACCACAGCAGGCTTGAGCTGAGGATCTTCCTTTGAAGGCAATCCCAGTGTATTTCCTCAAGTTTTCTAGAACCAACAATCCAGCCTCAGTCCTGCTGCTATGGAAACACCATCTGCTAATAGAAGAATCAATGGGTCTCTGCACCTCACCTCCACCCCTCACTGCCTCTCTCTCCATGTCTGTGTGGTTCTATGTGTCTCTTTCTTTTTGCCTCTCTTTGTCTCTTTCTGTTGCTGTACTTGAATTTGTCTCTGTTTCTGTCTCTCAATTTCTGTCTCTCTCTTTAGCACTCTCTTCCCTCCCTCTGTATCCTTCTTTGTCTCTTTTCATGTTTCATCTACTCTTCCCCTCTCCCTCTCTCTCCTCCTCTACTTCTTATTTCTCCCCTTCCTCCTCCAATAACATTGCAAGGCCTCCTTGGAGAGGAGGGAGTTGTACCAAAGCAACCATACCGCCATACAGCAACCTCCTTGATATCCCTTTCACTGCCAGGTGCTTTCTGTAGTCTCCTTCTCTAGCTTGAAGACAGGTGTGTGTGTTGCAATGTCTGAACTCAAGCTGCGGTGCGAAAATACAGGAATAAGTAAAAGAAGATGTCTTTCAGAACATCCTGCTGTTCCCCACACCTCCACTCTAATGCCCACACTTTGGGGCTTCAGGCCTCTTCCTGAAGTCAACTGAGTGCAAGGAGTACTCAAAAATCCTATGGCTCAGTGATCTAGAGCTCCTTGAGGAAAAACCTGGGGAGAAAGCATCACTGCTCACCTCTCAGAGCCACCTCTCAGAGCTAGATACCTGCCACTTAGCTCTGTGGTGGCTTCCATGTTGGCCACAGTCCTCACCTTCCAGAGAGGCACACACATCTCTTCCCTCCCTAGCTCTCTAAACTCTGTGTATCCTGCCACGTAGTTTTCTAGGCCTGGGGGCCTTCTGACAGTGTCCTGCCTAGGAGAGAGACTATTCTGGGTTCTTTGGGTATCACAGCATACTCTCAACTGACAGGGCAAGTCTAGCCTTCATTCATTTTAAGGAGCACTAACATTAGACTTCCAGTCCCACCACCCCTAGAAGTAGTGATTTCAGGATCTCTGTCACAAAGTCCCCAGTTGATGGGAGCTGAAACCAAAAATTATGACTTCAGCTGGACTTTCCTGATGTTACTGACTTTCCTAGTAATAGCTAAGAGGCTGAGGAGAATCCTTGAGTCGGAGGCTCCCAAAGAAAACATAACCTGGCCAGTAAGGCAGGGGATTTTACCTGGGAGGCAAGAAGAGATGCTTTGTAATGTCAAGAGGCCAGGCCATCCAAGTAGTCTTAAAGTCGAATCTCAGGCTGAATTCATTTGCTCTGTAGAAGCCCCTTCCAGCTCTTCTTAAGAGCCCAAAGGATAGTGGCCTGGAGCCAGAGCACAAGAGAAGGCGGAGTTCTGGCTGGCAGCAGTGGGAGAGGTACTTGCTACTTCCTGGGTTGGACTCTGGCAGCACTTTCTCCTAAGCAGAAGACCTATTTTTACTCAAGGCTGGCCATGAAGGCGCAATACAATGACAGTCTGTTATTTTGGCCTTCAGGGCCTCAAAGTTGCCGGCACCCAGCATCCTCCCTCTCAGCCTCTCTGTGCAAGCCATACCTGGCTGTGGTCTAACGCACTTCCGTGCACCCTGCTCTGAGCTACACGCTAACGCACTTGGGAAAAAATGCCTCCGAAACAGGAGTGGATTGCCTTTACAAGTCTGATCTGTCCACCTCCATCCCCGGCATGAGCACTAGTAGTTGGAAAACCCTTTTCAGTCCTCAGTCTCCAACAGCTCAGCAGCTTGCCTAAGCAGCCGAGCTCCAGGTCCGCTGTGCTTCCTGACTGCCCATTAAGCCACCCATTCAGCCTCAGGGACTCCAAGCAGGTGGTCTGGCAGCGCGGAGGTTCTGAACCTCCACAGTCCCTTTTCCAGTCCCTACGCCCCACATGTCCAGACTTTACACCTCCCAAAGGAAAGATACAAGGCATATATTTTTAATCCATGGAGAATCCCAGAAATGCCTTGGCTGACAGAATTTTCTGATGCAGCATAGAACACGTTAGATTTTTACTTGATTTATTTCCCCAGGACAGCTGAGAGAGAATTGAAAAAGGCTAAGGCCCTAAACCGGGAAGACTTTACTAGCACCAAATGACCCAGAGGGACATGAAAAAAATCAATGCTTGTTTTATCTTTGAGCGGAGAGGCTCCCCAAGAAAACAGATTTCGGATCCGTGCGGTTTAATTGGAGAAACGCTCGAGTTTTGTTTTGTGTTATTTTGTTTTGTTTTTCTAAGATAGCGCCATACCTTCTGAGTAATGCGGCAAACGCCTTCCGCCAGCCTTTGGCAACCGCGCTGCGTCATCGTGGGAAACCTGGAAGAACCAGGGTCCTCCGGAAAGAAGCCCCTGAACCGGGTAACGTTTGCGCGGACCCTGGCTGGGAAACCAGAAGCCAAGGAGAGCTACAGGTTGCTTATCGACGTCGAAAGCTAAATTGGGAGCGTGAGATTCGTGAAGGGTCTATAAATGAATTCCTCAGTTCCTGAGGTTTCCAACTCACAGTCGACCACGCATAAATCTAAAGCTTTTCTTGACTATTTGCTGTGAAAGGTATAAATGTCTAAAGAGGAGTGTACTCTTTATAAAGTAATTTTTCTGGCGAATATTTTCCCTTCTTTCAAGGAAAATAAAAGGGGGATTTTGTTTTTTGTTTATGACTTTCCCTTTCATTTTATTTCGATTTGTAAGCTCAAAGATATAAATGTAGTAAACAGGTTCCATCCATGTTTGAAGAGAATTCAGAAATTGGATTTTCCGAGAGTCCTTCTACATCCACTAAAAGAAGAGACAGGGGAGAGAAAGTGTGTGTTTGTGTTGGAGGAGGGGGTTCCAAATAAGAACAGCATGCCACTCCATCCATAGAACTACGTGCGTTTTGAAACACCGACAAATCTGTTTCTGGTCCTCGTTTCATGCAGGGAAATATGTTTCCTGTCGTAATTAGGGCTATTCACTTTTGGTGATACTTAAAACGGTCCCGACTGAATCGAGTTGATGTTTGGTTAACCATGAAGGAAATGGCTCTTGATCAGGCAGGCAATTACCAACCAAATCTGATCACTTCCCAAGCAAAACAAAGGAATTTGTAACTGTTTTTTCTTCTGCAGTGATGCGAATGGCAATTATTTATGAATGAAAGTTTTACGTGCTGGTGAGCAGCAGGCAGTGGGGAGCACGCCACCGGGCTTGGACTCTCACAACAAAACATCGTCTCCAAGTTCAAGGCTGGGCGCGACATTTTTATGTCTCTGTGCATGTGTATGCGCTCCAAGCGGGGCTGAGTGCAAGTGCGGGCACGACCCGGAGGTGGCAGGGTCGCCACCCCCTGGAGCAGGAGAGACTAGTGGCTACCCTATCAACAATCCCACCCAGGCAACTCAGGGGACCTGTGTCCTCCTCCCTCCCTCCCTCCATTGCCCCCTGTGAGTTCCCCTAATGCTCCGTTTCAGGCTCCTTTATAGCCAGTTGATCCTTCATTTCTAGCCTTAGGGGTGAGGGATTCTGAGAGACCAAGCTCTTGACACTCTTAAGAATCAGGTAGTTAGCCTGGAGGAAAATGTTTGGCAGAAACGCAACTCAGAACGCATACCTATGAAACATGGGGTGTGCGCTGCCTGAGTAGATCCTTCGGTGGCGATCTACTGGGGACAAATTTTGGCATTCCAAAGAAACTCCCATCTTTTCTCATGACATTAGCAGGTGCACGCAACTCTCAGTGGCTCCCACCAAACCGGATCTGGCAAAGCAGCCCAAAAGAAAAGAACAAGGGCTTGGCTTCTCGTGGTTTAGAGGATCTTGGCAGCATTCTGGGGAGACAGCAGTCCTAGGTGCGGGACCGCTAACAATAACCACTGCCATATTTTTTTGAAGCTTGCTACGTGTTAATTCTTTATATGAATTATCTTAATCCGCACAGCAACAACAACAGATGAGGTAAGTAATTTCATTCCGCCATTATCCAGATGAAGTAATCAAGACTTAGATTACATTAAAGGTGGAGCTAGCTGCCAATCTCCAGCGCTACAGTGACACTCCAAGGCCACTGCTCAGGGATCAGAAAATAAGGAATTTTAAACCCTCTGCCATGATTATCATAGCCCTCTCCTGCCCCAAGTCCCCGACGTGATTCTGGGAGAGAGGGGCTGTGTAGGGCCCTGGGCACACCCAGCTACAGCTTTCTGAAGCTGGCAGACGCTAGCCTGTTTTACGTGATCCTCTGGCCTTCGCTTACTTGGTGCGGGGCCCCCGGAGCAAATTCGTGGGTTCTGGCAGTCCAAGGAGCCAGAGCCTTCTACGTGAAGCTAGGAACCTCGCTTTGTTTCAGTCAAGCCCGCACCCCACAGGACTTTGGAGCCCTAGAGTGTGAATTTTGACTCAGTAAACCAGGATGCAAATGGCTGTCCTGAGTCCCAAGATGGGCTCTAAAGTTTGGGATTAGTCTGCTGCCAATCATCAAGCCTCCAAAAGCCCTTTCCTGTAAGAGTAAAACTCTGGGGCAAACAGGCCTCTTCACAAATGCCTTAGAGAACCAAAGCACAGGAGTCATTTTCCGGTGTGCTCCTCTGAGTCCCTATTACCCAGTTTTATCATCCCACCTATGGTTCAGCTTCCCACCATCTTCATGGACCAACAAGACCTTTGAATGATCACAATCCATGGTGCCATTGATTTTTCAAGAATTCTATTTTGTGAAAGCCAAGAACATTTCAGAAGTGATTCCTCTTGCTAGAATGTAACAAAAATGCCATTCATATTTTTATATTGGGAGACTTACTCAGTTTATTTTTACCATTCTTAGAATAGGATGATATTCAACATGATTAATGGGTAATTACAGGGCTAGATTTTCAAACAACATTCTCTCTTTTACTTAGCATATTTGTGTCCAGATTCAGCACTTACCTCTATTTTCAAAAATACAGGTGGCCATTTCAAGGTGCAATTAGCACATCAGCACCTAGAGAGCCCAATGAGATAGCTTTGAAAATTAGGTAGCAAAACAATTTTTGTTTTATTGCATTTGCTCATATATGTTAGCCTTTCTCAACACCTAATAACAGTCTATTGAGCCAGTTAAAATATCTATGCTTTAATAAAATTTAGACTTTATCCTCTGTACAATCTTAAAGCATATACCCTGGATTTAAATTTTTAATGAAAACATTTTAACACAATGATGCAAGTGTGTATTTCACATTGGTGGACTTACTTTTAATATTTAAAAGCCATATATATTTGATGAAAAACATGGATTGAAAAATGATCTCCTGCTTAGTGTCATTCCAACAACGGAATCAACTAGCACATCTAATTGGTTGAGGAGAGTTTGGTCACAAGAAGGGTTGCCACAAAATAACCTTACCAAAAGAAAAAAATGTAAAGTAGACCTTGTTACTCAAGTGAAGAAACATTTATTGCAACCAATAGAGGGACTGTAGGGATTCCAAAACTCAGAAAATGTTAAAATGGAAAATAGGCTTAAGTGTACAAAATTAGCCATACTTCGAAGGACTTATTACAGTGCATGTAGAGACCTCTGATTAAAGTGTAAAGATATTCCTACTTAGATAGTAGGAGGTATTTGATGAGAATGTTAAATATAATGTTACTAGATGATATTGCTTTACATTTCTTTGGTTTCTGATCCCTTAATTCTCCATTTCCTGTTATTTAGTAAGTTTGCTTTAGTTTCATTGTCGTTATTTACTTGGACTTATTTTTGTTAATTGCGTTCAGCATGAAAATAAAACAAGTGAGGAACTTTTTCATTATATAATCTGAATGTCATTTTTTAGTTACAGTTTCTAATTTAAGGAGGTTACCTCTCCCCAAGGGTATAATTAAAACACATATAGCAAATGTGGCTGTCATTAAATGGCATTTAATTATAAGTTTTATATTAACAGGATCTATGAAATTTTCTATATTTCATTTATGAATTGATTTTTTTCTGTTTTTATTGGTACTGATAGAATCCAGCTGAGATAGCTTTATCTCTAATTGTATGACATATTATTTTAAAGCATGTCAATTAATGTTTTATTTCTTTATTATAACATATTTCAAAAACCTGGACAAAGATCAACCAAATCATTTTAATTTTCTATGGTGAAAAATGAAAAGAATTTAAAAAAAGACAATTGGAATTATATAATCAGGAACATTTTTGAAGTGGATGTAGATTTATATGGTATGTTGGACAATATTTTCTGTTGATTTGGGGGAAAGCTTATCCGTTATAGATTGGATCTGATCATTATTGCATTTTGTAATCTTACTGAGTTCCAAGAAATTAGTTTTATGCTCTGTAGTATACTGTGGTCGTCAAGCAAAAGGAATAAAGCCCAAACTTAATTAAGTTTATTTGAAGCTGATCTATATGCCTTTAAAGGAAACATCTTATTTTCATACTTGTGAATATAAGCAATATTCTAATAATGTATTAATTTTTCAAAAGCTCAAAGGTTAATTCCAAACTAGGCACTACAGCATAACGAGTATGGCAGGCAACTGAATTTTTCTGTGGTTATACGGTTTCATTTTGCAATAACAAAAATCTGGTCTCTAGCTTTCAGATAATGGTTCAGTTTGACAAATCACCTGTATTTAATTTGGTAATTGTATTGTTATCTTTTATATTTTCATTGATTATCTTAAAAGCTTATAGCTTTGTACAATGTTATAGGTATGAATTTCAAATGAACAGATTTCCCATTATAAAATGTACTATCATGGATCTGCTCTATATTTGAATAATTATTTATAAGGCAGAACACACAACTTGTGGACAACTGGCAAAATTGTTATATTTCCCCATCATTATAGTTTTATACTTAATTATAGAAAAAAACAATGGTTTTCCTTAGAAAATCTTTCAATGAGTAATGTGTAGTGCTGACATTAAAGCACAGTAATTAACAGAACCGGATTCAGTCAGACAGACCTAGATCAGAGTTTTGAATCTACCACTTATTACCTCAAAACCCCTTGAACAAATTACTCAGTTTTTCAGAGGCTCAATTTTTTCATCTATAAAATATGGATAAGAGCAATTCCTATCTCGTAGGTTTTCTGTAAGAATGAGATAATGCATGCCTGGCACAGAGCTAACTTTTATAGAACACTCATTAACAACAACAACAACAGTGCTCATGGATTTACATCCAATAGTTTCAAGAAAATTCCTAACGTCAGACCACTTCAAAGGATTATTTTTTTAGTTCGTTTGGATTGTTTAATAACTATCATCTATAGTGTAACCCTACCCTAGTTTAAAATCAAAGTGAAATATTCTAATTTCTGATACATCCACACTTTGATTACAAATGAGAGCTAACATAGGATAGCACGATTGAAAAGCCCCGAATTATGCACTTTACTTTCTGTTACCATACATTAAAAAAAAAAAAAACTTATTTTGAAATAATTGTAGATTCACATGCAGTAGGAATACAAATTATAGAGGTCCTGTGTACTCTTCACTCAGTTCCCCTCAGTGCTAACATCTTGCAAAACCATGTACAATAGCACAACCAAGACATTGACATTGATACTACCCACGGATTTTGTTCAGCTTTCACCAGTTTTACACATGTTCGTCTGTGTGTGTATGCTCATGCGTATATTTAGTTCTCTGCAATTTTAATGACGTGTAGATTTTTGTGTTCACTGCCATAGTCAAGTTACAGAACCGTTTATTCGCTACAAACATTCGTCATGCTGCCTTTTTATAACTGCACCTCTCTCCCTCCCATCCTACCCTTATAAATGGAATATACAGACTGTGACCTTTTGAGATTGGCTTTTTTTCACTCAGCATAATTTCCTGGAGATTCATCCAAGTTGTTGTGTGTATCAGTAGTTTGTTCCTTCTTATTGTTGTACATCTATGATATGGATGTACACAATTTATTTAACCACTCACCTGTTGAAAGACATTGGATTGTTTCCAGTTTTTGCCAATTTAAAATAGCTATTATGCATATTCATGTACAGGGTTTTAAAACTACTCCTTCCTTCCATCACCACCCACTATTGCTTTTATTTCCTCCACTTGACTATCCTTTTGGATTGTTAAAGATTGAACTGCAGTTTTCAACTGGTCATTTCTCACATTCAAGATAATAAGAGGCATGGCAGAAGGATCAAATTATCTTCATAAGTTTTGATTCATCTGATGAATGTGGTGAAAAGGAATTACTCTGACAACTAGTTGTATTAATAAATAAATAAAAAGATTACTGGATTCCTGTGGTAGGTTACATTAATATTCAGCCCTTAGAAATTATTTTTTTTTTTGAAATTGATGAGATGGAGAGAGCTAAAAAAAATACACATAAGAAGCAGGAAGATCAGGTCTGAATTGTATATATGGTAAAAGAGTATTTTACACAAGTATATTGCATTCGTAAATCATTAGCAAAAGTTAAAAGAATTGAATTATATTACTTTGGACTTGGAAGACTTCCTAATTCCTTGATAATAAATATTGGGATTTTATTTTCATTTGGCATGCTCAAAAAATTTTCAGAATACATAAGAGCAATTTTTAAAAGCTATATCAAGTTGAATACTGAGTACATAGACACAGTTATTTTTAAGAATTTGGATAGCAAAGAAGGATGAAACATTTTGCCTAAATTGCTTTTCCTCCCGTCAGAGTCAGTTACTTCCATCAAATCTCACAAATATTGTTTTCTTATGATACTTTGGAATTGGACTGGGCTCTAGGCTCTTTGACCTTTGTTTTCTCTTTGTATGTATTCCATATTACATAATCAAGTATCAAATAGTTTTGTTTTGGCCTGGCACGGTGGCTCACGCCTGCAATCCTAGCACTCTGGGAGGCTAAGGTGGGCGGATCGCTCAAGGTCAGGAGTTCAAAACCAGCCTGAACAAGAGTGAGACCCCGTGGCTACTAAAAATAGAAAGAAATTAATTTGCCAACTAAAAATATATAGAAAAAATTAGCTGGGCATGGTGTGCCATGCCTGTAGTCCTAGCTACTCGGGAAGCTGAGGCAGAAGGATTGCTTGAGTCCAGGAGTTTGAGGTTGCTGTGAGCTAGGCTGACTCTACAGCACTCTAGCCTGGGCAGAGTGAGATTCTGTCTCGAAAAAAAAAATTAATAAAAATAAAAATAGTTTTGTTTTTCATATTAGGGAATAACTATCATAAGGACATGGATTGGCAATATTCACTTTGCTCTTTAGTATTTATGTAGCAAATCTTTATGTAACCAGATCAACAAAGCACTGAGCCATCATCTGAAGCTTAGAGATATTTTTGTAACAATGGATTTTTAAAAAACTTACATTAAATCATTTATTATTACAAAATTTATATTAGTCATTTCTTGCTCCATAGTTTTAGAAACCACAGTAGATTCAGTCTCTGACTTGTATAGATAAATTGAATTCCCTGAGGCTACAGTGTTTTTTTTTATTTACCACCATAAACACTGAGGTCCTATATTTTGTGAATTTTACATAAGCATAGAGGAATTATCTCAGTTTCAATGGTCAAAATTCTCCCTCCTCCCACAGTAATGTAGCCTGCTGTAGTCCAGCTGTTTACCTGCATATTTCATTCCTTTAAAACAAAATATGCATTTCGTTTTGGAAATGTTTTAGTGCACTCTGGTTAAAAATATTGTTCATAAAAAAGTTACTGTCATTAAAAAACAAAACAGCTTTGGAATTCAGAAAAAAATCACTTAGAGCTAAAGTTTGTTTTAGAAAAATGACGATTTCAAAAATATATAGAAATGTATAATAAATATATTCTATGTAAGTGAAATTTATTTGGAAATGTACTAAGGTTAACTAATTACTAGAATATTTAAACATATATGTTGCTGAGAATTTATAGAACAAAATGCAAAGTTGAAATTAATGTCATAGAAGTATAAATAGTCCAAGGCTTATATTTTTTGATATTATCTTAAATGTCTTTAAAAAGCAATTTTAATTTACAAAAATAAAATTTTGCTTTAATATTGTAATTGTCAATTACTTGAGACAAAATCTATTTCAACAAATATCATTATGTTAATTTAGGTTAAAAACCTATTTTTAACATGTACTGTTATCCATGAAGGAGGAGATTAAATTTAGTGTAGTGAATTTATGATATTAAACATAGTCAAAATAGTCTAGAAGCAATATAATACTTGTATTGACAAACAAACACAATAGCAGGAAGATTTCTATATTGAAAAATCTGATCATAATGGATTAAAATACAATGGGCTATGTAACACATTTTAAAGCTCTGCCATTTTTAAACACACACTTGAGGTTCTTCATCAAAGATAGCTTTGACTATTTAGATGCAATTATTGCCTATTATCAAATTAAACCTTTAAAACATTTTAAAGACAAATCTGTCATTTCAAAATATTTTAAAGATTAAGTAAACATTGGCAAACATACCAAGTAGCTTATTCTGATTCTTGTGAGATAATTTCCATCTGTGCTCTCAAATGTCCTGTCCCTAAGCACAGCTTTAATTTCATCTTCCAGTTTATTTTTCCTCTAATGAACTTTTATGAACTTCTGGTCTCTTATTTATATGTAATGTATGCTTAAGAGCAGAGAACCATGGCTCCTAAAAAACAAGATTAAATCTGAAGTGAACTCTACTCTGAAAAGCTAGGAAAAACCATGCACTAATGTGCATAAAATGAAAATAATCTTGGATATTTCCAGTGTTTCCATTATGTTTTGGTTTTTTCTTCTCAGTGTGCCATATTTTGGGGGAAATCCTTTCAGTAAATTCTAATTCTTCCTAACTTTCCGTCTTATCCCGTGGGTGTGCACTGAACTTTGAGGATTTTACGTTACATCCTTGTTGCTATTTCCAAGTACTCATTTATATCCCTTTGGAATAGTGAATAATGATTGCTTGAGTAAGCAATTCCTTTGCTTATTTGACACAGTTTACTACTTAAAATTAATATAGTTAGTGATGAATTATTTTGAGAGACTGGCCATTTCGTTTTGGTCATTTATATAGCTGAACCATCCATCCAGCTTTGGAATAATAGGAATAATATATGTTTTGGCATATATCTCTACTAACCAAATTTATTCATGATGTAGGATGTGAACAGAGAGAAACTATGTCTCCTCTCTTACAGGCAAAAATCAAATAAAACTAAAACAAAAAATTTCTCTAATCTTGTGATCAGTAGAATATCCAAAACCTATACAGGATAACTTTTAGAAGTTAATGTTAGGGAATATGGGTCTTCTGGGTGCATATTCCTCATATTTATGTTCCTTTGACCATGTGATGTGGGTTTTATATATTCTTTGTCCTTTGTTAATCATTTTTTTAATCTAACATAATGGACTTTAATGAGAGTGTCCAGTTTAGTCCCAGAGAAAAGCTTAAAGATTAGGCTCCATTTTTTCCAGGTATCAGATAAACAGTTTTATTTAGTTTGCGTATGAAACTTAATTTATTAGGAATGTTTGCTATATCTCTGTGTGGGTGGAGCCTGAAAGACCTACCTGTGAACAACAGGTATTTTTTTAATGCTTCATAGTATATGTGTGTATGTGTAGAATTGTTTTCAGTTATATGTTTTCAATGTATATATGTGTGTATGATATTAACTAAGTAAATGCCCAGTATTTTCTGTTTTTGATAGGAGCATGCAAATAGTTATTATTCTTTATAATAGCTAGAAATAATATTTTGTGGGAGATGTATTATACCTAGAAGTTATTTGGTTATATATACAAACACTTTTTATTTCCTAAGTTTGGCAGAAAGATAAAAATCTTATATCCTTAAAGCAATACATATTTTCATTTGGGGGAAATTTTTGATATAGATTTCATAGCTTGTTTTCTGAATGTGCCTAACCTTATTATGGCATTTTGTAGTTCTAATACAGGTTTCAAATTTGACTGAATATTTAATGAAGGTTCTCATAACGATATTGCAGTGTTTTCCTCTCTAGCAAATCAAATTTTTTTTTGCATTACTTTTCATTATTTGCCAATCCTGCCTGCCCAATCTCCACTGTTGTTGCTTTCCATAATTTATAATTTCTATTTCTAAGAGGCTTTCAGTCATTTGGAAAGTACATCATGAATAAGTTCTACGTGCTGGGCTTGGCGATAAGGAGCATATGTGTTTTGGAGTGTGTTTGAGTTCTGATCCTGCCACTTTCTAGAAGAGTGTCTGTAGACAAATCCCTTATTCCCTCTGAGTTTCATTTTTCTAATCTGTAGAATGTGAATAATAATAGTACCCACCTTTCAGGTTGTAAGTTATTTAATGCATGCAGACTTTTTTCACTTCTCCATGTCTTCGCTGGAATATTGTTTAGATTGTTGTCCTAAAACTGAACAAGTGTAGTCTAGTCAAAGTTTATATGCTCGAGTTAAATCTTGGCTTTGACTGAAGTTCAACAACCCTATTTTACATGCCTTATCTTCTCTCTGGCTCATGTTTCACAATAACCATCCCCATTCCCCCCAAATCCCATTTTCTTCCTCCATCCTTCAAGCCAATTATCTCAAATCTTTCTTTACTCAGTATAGAGAAAATTTGTCTCAATCTACCTCATCTTCACCTGGAAGTGTCATTTTGTGCTTGTCAATTATCACATTCTTCCTTCTTGTACCTCTCTTTAATTTGTGTACTTGTCCTCATCTTCTCTTGAGCACTAAGAGACTGTGTTTCTACATTCATCCCCAACTCTTCATTCAGATTCAGTATTTTTTTCCTTAGCTCTTTATTTCTAACATGCTTTCATGTGAGTACATATTTACCTATGTTTTCAAAGACCGTATGTTTAATTTTGCCAGCATTATTAATTACATTTCCACTATTCCTTAACTTTAACTTTAACTACCAAACATTTTTGAATGAATTATCTGTACTCAATGCCTTTCTTTCTTTTCTAGTGACGACACTTCAATTAATCTAGTTTCCTTCTCTTGTTTTTCACAGAAATGGAACTTCTTCCACCCAAACCTAATGCTCGGGTCTTTTGTTCCTTTCTTTTGTTTTTTCTTAATTTAATGTTTGAATAGGTAATGTAGTCACATACTCCAAAAATCAACACTATAATAATGTACATACAGAGCTCTCACTTCCCACCCCTCTTCTCATCCACTATGTTTTAGCGTTATCACATTCAACATGGGACATCACTTTTAGTAGTATTTTGTATATATCTTTCCAGTATTTCTTTATGCAAATACAAGAAAACTTACTCCCATTTTGCACAAAAGATAGTATAATATATACATTACTCTGTAGTTTGTATTTTTCACATAATATATCCTGGAAGTCTTTACAGTCCATAGGACTCTTCCTTGTCATTTCTTAATAGTGGGACTATGTTACATCGTGTGGATGAAGCATGGCTAATTTCACCAATCCACCATAGATGGACGTTGACTTGTTTTCAGTCTTTGGTTATTACAAACCATCCTGCAATGAATAAACTTGCACTGATGCTGTTTGATGTTAGTCTTGTTTGTGTGTTCTGTGAGATAAATACCCAGAAGCAGACACATGCATTTGGAATTTTGATAGATAGTACCAAATTCTTCCCCATAGGTACATAATTTTGCTTGTTCCATCAGCTTTCTATGAGAATAACTATTTTCCCACTGCCTTGTGGAAAGAGTGTGTTATAATTTGATAGGAGATGGTACCTCAGTATAGTTTTAACTTGCAGTTCTGTTCTTATAAGGTTGAGAATTTTTCCACATTTTAAGGGGTATGTCTTATGCTATGAATTATCTGTTCACGTTTTTTTTACCCAATATATATTCAATTGTCAGGTTTTATCTTTCCAATTTCTATGAGATTTTTATATGTGGGAAATATTAGACCCCTTTCTATCATATGAATTGTACTTCCTCAGTTTGTCATTTTCCTTTGACCTTGTATGGGGTACTTTTTAATGCAGATTTTAAAATTTTTAATGTAATCAAATTTATCAATCTTTGGAATGTATTATAGTATAGGGTTTGAGTCATGGATATAGCTTTGTTTGTTTCCAAATCACTACCCGATTGTTCCAAAACAATGTATTTAGAAGTCCGTTTTTATTAAAACTGTTTCTGTATGTATTTGAGTCTATATATGGTCATTGTCTTTTGTTCAAATGGTTTGTCTTTCTGTGTTATAACACAATGACTTAATTATTTATGATTTATACTATGTTTTCTTATCTGGTGTAACTAATGCCCCCTCATTATTCTTCCTTTTTGTCATTCTTCTAAGTATTTTTAAGATATTCATTTGCATAAAATAAAGTGTTCAGATTTTAAGTGCAGAGTTTAATGAGTTTTGAAAAGTACATACACCCAAATAGTCTACTCAATTAAAATACAGAACAATTTTATTACTTCACTAACTTCCTCTGTGGGTGTTTTCAATCAATCCCAAGCTCCTAGAGGCAATCATTGTTTCATTTCTTTTCCACCACAGATTTGTTTTGCCTGTTCTAAAACTTTTTTTGTTTGTTTTTTTAAGAGACAGGGTCTCACTCTGTTGCCCAATCTGGAGTGCAGTGGAACAATCATAGCTCACTGTAGCCTTGAACTCCTAGGCTCAAGTGATCCTCTCACCTCAGCCTGGGACTACAGGCATATGACATCATAGCTGGCTAATTTAAAAAAAATGTAGAGAGAGGATCTTGCTGTGTTGCCCAGGCTGGTCTAAAAATCCTGGCCTCAATTGATCCTCCCAACTTGGCCTCCCAAAGTCCTGGGATTACAGGCCTGAGCTGCTTCTCCCAGCCTAAAACTTCTTATATATAGAATTATAAAGTATTTTTTCTTTTATGTCTGGGTCCTTTGACTCAAAAATGTTTTTGATGTTCATCTACATTTTTGTTATTGTGTATGTTGGTAGTACAGCTGAGTAATATTCAATTTTATGGATATATTACAATTTATCCATTCACTTATTTGAGAACACCTAGATTGTTGACAGTTTTTAGCTGCTGTGAGAAAAACTGCCTTGAACATTATTATGTAACTTTTGGTGTGAGCTTAGATTTTCATTTCTCTAGAGTACATTACTGGGCTATAAGTTATGTAAATGAAACTGCCAAAGCGTTTTCTAAAGTGGTTATAGCATTTTTGTACTCTCACAAATCGTATATGAGAATTTCAGTTGCTCCACATCCTTACCAACATTTTGTGTTGTCAGACTTTTTAATTTTAGCCTTTCTAGAATATGTGAAGTGATATCCCATTGCGGTTGTATTTGTTTTTTCCTGGAGACTCTTGATGTTGAGGATATTTTCATGTGCTAATTAGCTATTCATAGCTTTTGAGTAAAATATCTATTCAAATCTTTGGCCCATTTTAATTGGTTTGCTTTTCTTTTTATTGTCAAATTAAAGTTATTTATATATTCTTGTTAAGAGTTGTTGATATGTGTGTTGTAATTATCTTCTCCAAGTCTATGTGATTTGTTTTTTCATTTATATATGTTTTTATAAGCAGACATCTTAAATTTTGATGACAAAGTATCCTTTATCCTTTTTTAATTCAATAGTTTCACCTTTATTTTATTGACATGTCTACATAAGGTTATGGTTAAGAAAAAATACTGAATAAGTTTTATCAAAAGAGTCTTTTTTCATTGTGTATCTGCTACAGACCAAATGCTGTATTACAAACTAGATGTCTGTTAGAAAAGCATTTTAGGGAAACCTTTTTTCTACAGAGAATTAATGAAATCCATGTCAGTAAAGATAACCCTTCATTTACCATTATAATATAGTATGGAGCACTTTAAATAAGATGTATGTAGATTGTTTGCATATGTATTGTTCCTGGTTTTCATATGGTCAATATTCATAAGAATATCTGAGACATGAGAATCTCCAATATCAAATTGGTTTTCTTTTTAAGAAGTATGAATGTCTTCATTAACCTGACTATTTAAATAAGAAAAGCTGTAATACTTATAGGAATGCTGATACCAATTTGGCTTTATATAGCACGAGTAGGTTAGCTAACACAGTACATATGACTGAGAAGGCTGAGTTCTACTACTACCTTTGCAACCAATTAGCCAATCATCTTGAACAAATCAATTCACTTACCATGTCTTAGTTATTACAGCTATCAGAAGAAATAGTAGCACCTTAATCGGAGAATTTTTGCAGATATAAAATAGTGCATGTAAAATTTTGGAGTCTACCATAATATAGGAAATAAAAAGAGAAATAGATCTGATTTTATTCTAGATCTTCGTTCCAATCCCTGTCTTTGAAAACCGCTCTGGTTTCTTTAGCTCTTTAAAAAAAAAATTCTGTGGACTCTCCCTGTATCCTTACAATATATTTTTCGTTTATTAAGCTGTCAATTGCAGTAAACCATCTTGGCTAACACATCAGTCATGTGACTTTGGGAAGATAATTAAATTCAATTAATGGAGAAGGGATTAAAATACAGGTTTTGATCAAACAGGTCTTGGTTTAAATTCTGACTTACTCATTTATCAGCTATGTTAGTTGGGTAAGTTAATGAGCTTTCTTTGCCTTGGTTTTCTCACTTTCCTCAGAAAGTTCTAAAGAGTGCTAAATTAAAGTATGCAAGGCATTTAACACAGTGACTGGTCTATGGCAACTGGGACAAAAAAACGTACTCTAGGGTAAAGAATCCCTTTTCAATAATTGGTGCTGGAAAATTGGATAGTCACATGTAGAAGACTGAAACAGGATATGTACCTCTCACTCCTCACAAAAATCAACCCACAATGGATAAAGGATTAAACTTAAGGCATGAAAAGGTAATAATTACAGAAGAAAATGTTGGAAAAACTCTTATAGACATTGGCCTAGGTAAGGAATTTATGAAGAAGACCCAAAATCAATCACAGCAACAACAAAAAGAAATGGGACATGATCAAATTAAAAAGCTTCTGCACAACCAAGGAAACAATCATTAGAGCAAATAGACAACTGACAGAATGCGGGAAAATATTTGCATGCTATACATCTGACACAGGGCCGATAACCAGAATCTATATAGAATTCAAGCAAATCAACAAGAAAAAGTCAAACAACCCCATTAAAAAGTGGGCAAAGGACATGAACAGAAACTTTTCGAAAGAAGATAGACTAATGGCAAAAAAAACATGAAAAAATGCTCAACATCTCTAATCATCAGGGAAATGCAAATCAAAACCACAATGAGATATCACTTAACTCCACTGAGAACTACTTTTATCAAAAAGTCCGCCAACAACAAATGTTGGCATGGATGCAGAGAGATAAGAACAATCATACACTGTTCATGGGACTGCAAACTAGTACAACCTCTGTGAAAAGCAGTATGGAGATACCTCAAGAACTAAAAGCAGAACTAGCATTTGATCCAGCAATGCCACTACTGGGTATTTACCCAAAGGAAAAAAAAGAATCTATAAAAAAGATATCTATTCTCAAATGTTCATAGCAGCACAATGCACAATTGTGAAGATGTGGAAACAACCCAAGTGCCCATCAGTACATGAGTGTATTAATGAAATGTGGTATATGCATACCATGGAGTACTGCTCAGTCATAAAAAATGGTGAACTAATACCTTTTGTATTATCCTGTATGGAGCTTGGAGACCATTCTTCTAAGTGAAGTATCACAAGAAAGGAAAAACAAACACCACATGTACTCACCATTAAATTGGAACTAATCGATCAACACCTATGTGCACATATGGAAATAACATTCACTGGTAATCAGACAAGTGGGAGAGGGAAGGAGGGAATGGGTAAAATCACCCCTAATGTGTACAATGCACACTATCTGGGGGATGGGCATGGTACAAAAGCAATTTATGTAACCAAATCGTTTCTACTCCCATAATGTTCTGAAATAAAAATATATATATATAAAAGATAACAGTGATCTATGTAACCAAAACTACTTGAACTCCCATAATACTTTGATATTAAAATAAATAAATAAATAAATAAATAAATAAATAAATTTGACCTCAAAAAAAGAAATAATATTCATGTAAAGTAATTATAATAATATGCTGTTTTGGCCATTTATCCTTTTTAAAAAATGCTTAATGCTTTTTTGTCATTTATCTAAATAATCTTTGCTTAAATTATGAAATTATTCTATATTTTCCTTTGGAAACTTGATAGTCTTAGCTCTTATGTTTAGGTTGATTATTCATCTTGAATCAACTTTTCTTTGTGGTATAATGTAGAAGTTCTGGTTAATATTTTTATATATGGATACCCAGTTGTTCCAGCATCTTAAAAAGTCCCTACTTTCCTCAATGAATTACTCTGTCAGTTCTGTTGAAAATCAAATGACCAAGTATTAATATATTGATATTTGAGTCTATTTCTGGACTCTATTTTGTTCCATTGATATATTTATCTATCTTTATGCTATATACCATGCTGTCTTAATGACTATCATTTTTTAGTAAGTTTTTAAATCAGGTACTATTAGTTCTCCAAATTTTGTTCCCTATTTTTAGAATTATGTTGACTATTCTTTTGCCATTCCATAAATTTGAGAATCACCTCATTAAGTATTTTCTTATTTGCATAGTTTATTCCTTATCTTGGTCCATTTGCACTGCTATAAAAAATACCACATGCTGGATAATGTATAAAGAAGAGAAATTTATTTCCCTTACTTCTGGAGGCTAGGAGTTCAAGATCAAGTCACTAGCAGGTTTGATGTCTCCAGCATAGATAACCCTTTCTTTTCTTTTTCTTTTTTTTCCTGTTGTTAATATCATTTTAGTTACTTGCTTAATGTCAAGCATATACTTCCTTTTGGTTAATTTCTTTTTAGGGTCAACTATATTATCTAGATGTTATTTATTCTTCAGAGAAGTTTTGTATATGGTGAAATTTCTGATCTCTTCTATAACTAAAAAGGTCATTAGTTTGTCCTCATAGTTTAATGGGCTTTTCTTGGCTGATGTAATAGTTTTATGAAAGAAACTAATTTTAGATTAAATCTGATTATTTCCCTTTAGGTAGGTAGATCTTTACATGGAGACACCGATTGCTTGGATAAAATCTCAAGCAAGCTTTAATACTGCCTCCCATTGTCTCAAGATCAGTGAAGAAGAAAGGTGAAAATCATTAGCTACAGAAAAGAGAAGAGATCATAGGTTCTCACCACTGTAGCCAAGCTATGAAATAAACTGACAGAGAGGAGCCACAAGTTGTCATTTGGGGCAAGTTGGTTCCAACAGCAGCAGCACCAGCTAGGTAAGTGTACTGTTGCTTCAGGACATTTCAGAGAGTAAGTTGTCAAGCCCTCCTTCATAAAAGTCCAGCTGGATGTAGTTCTGATTCTTACTAGAAGTGGTATGGTTCATTAGTCTAATAGAAAAATGAGCAAAGAACATGTGTGGTTTACAGAAAAAGTAATTCAAATGGTCCCTAACATACCAAAATGTACTCAACCACTAGCATGATAAGAGAAATGCAAGCTAAAAGCACACTAGGAGACTACATATTACATTGACAAAAATTCAGGTTTAACCACAAACTGTACTGACAAATCTCTGGGTGAAAAAGATTCTCATAAAAGTCTAGTGGGAGCACAAAATGATACAACCTCTATGGGGAATAATTTGGCAATGTTTATAAAAATTAAAGATGTATATTTGCTTTCACTTAGAAAATCCACTTCTGGAAATTAATCACAGATATATTTGCAAACAAATGCTGTATATGTATAAGTTTGCTCATTGAACATGGCTTATAATAGCAAAAAACAAGAAATGTATGTGCCCATATAAAGAGGACTGGTTCAATAATCTATAGCACATCCATATTATGGCATAATATGCAGATACAAAAATATTAATAAAAATGGGAGCATTTTCTAGGTACTAATATGGAAAGATCTTGGGGATATATTAAATAAAACATAATACTAGGTGTGGAACAGGTACATTGCATACACACATTTGTGCAATAAAGAGGCAGGATAAGAATATGATATATATGAAAATGTATATGTCTTTGCATATAGAAAAACTGAAATGAGATATTAGAAACTAACAAAAGGGTTTACCATCTATGGGGTAGGTAGGAGATTGTAGAAATCAGTGAACAGTAACACGGAGAGAAAAGTGTGAGGCAAAGCAAAGACCATGCAGGCTAATCAAACTGAGAGTATTTGGAAGTTGGGCTGCACATATATTAGGTTATGAAGTATGAAATGTCCAATTTCTTTAAGTACTAAGTTTGGCAGTTGATGTCTTTGACATTTCACCTTGACACTTGTTTTATTTTTATTGTGAAGGTACATCCTTATTCTTTCAAATGCAGGCTTTGGATTGCGATTATCTTTCAAAGTTTTTTTAGAGCATTTTTTTGTGTGTGTGAAACCATAGGTAAGTCAAAAATTTGTGTTATTTTTGAATATGACTTCTGTCGTGGAATCAAGGCAGTGCAGACAGCTCAAAATATCCTAAGTGTTTGGGAAGGATATGACTAATGAATGCACAGTACATTGATGGTTTGAGAAGTTCTGTTCTGGTGAGTTGTATCTTTAAAGTGAGCCACATGGATTACTTGAGACCAAGTTGGATGATGATGAGCTGAAAGCTGTAGTGGAAGTGAATCCATGGCAACCTACGTGTGAATTAGCATCAAGGTTTGATGTTACTATTCCAACAATATTGGACCATTTGAAACAAATGAGCAAGGTACAGAAGCTGGATGATCGGTACTGCATGAATCAAACGAGTGTCAGAAGAGAAAGTGTCTCGAAGCTTGCCTTTCTTTGTTATCACGACATAAAGG